>CM031374.1:56449363-56637648 GCA_018208015.1 Medicago ruthenica
TTATTTTTATCTCTTTTTTTATTTAAAAAGTGCAAAAACAGTAGCACGTTGAAAAGAAACTGTTACACACGTACGTCCGTCAAATTTCGTATACCAACCATCCGTGCCATTAAGCATTTCTCTACGATATTTTTGATTATACATTCAATGATGTTATACTCTTGAATTATTTTTTTCCATTTGCCATCATTTTTTCCTTTTAAATAAAATAAAATTAATGTATCTTAACGTCATGACAGTCTAGCATGAAAATAACATAAATACTTTCAAAACAAAAATTTATTATGATACCAACCAAATATTGAAAAAATTCTTTTTACATCATTATAATTTAAAAATAAACAATAAAGTATTCCCATTTACCAGTTCAATATGCACGCCTCTTGTCCAAATGCATAAAAGGACTGTATTTAAAAAAAGGAAAATGTACCTTAACAATTCACACACATCTTTGAAAAAAATCCCTCTATAATCAATGCCAAAAGAGGAAAAAGGCAATACAATTAATAATAGTAAATTATCAATTCTTATTAATTTATAATAAAAGTATTGTATAACAGGGTACAGTTGTTGTTGGTATTTGTTGAAGAAACACAAAACAAAAACAAAAACAGAAGAAGAAAATGGGAGGAGTAAAAATGCACAGAAAAACAGACTCAGAAGAAACAACAAACAGCATGGAACAATCTTCCTCAACACCAAACCGTTCACCACCTCGTCGACCACTTTACTATGTTCAAAGCCCTTCAAACCATGATGTTGAAAAAATGTCTTATGGTTCTTCTCCTATAGGTTCACCACCTCACCAAAATTTTCATTACTATCTTTCTTCTCCCATTCATCACTCTCGTGAATCTTCTACTTCTCGTTACTCTGCTTCGCTGAAAAACCCTCGTATTTCTTCTTCTTGGAAGAAGCTGAATAATAGGAATAATGGTGATGATCTTGATGAAGAGGATGAGGATGACGAAGGTGTTTATGATTCTGGGAGGAATGTGAGATTGTGCATTTGTTTCTTCTTGCTTTTTGTTATGCTTTTTACGGTGTTTTCGTTGATTCTTTGGGGTGCTAGTAAAAGCTACAAGCCTCGTGTCATTCTTCAGGTAACACCTTCTTCCTGCATTTTTCATACCGAGTTTGGTTTCGCTGTAACCCGGTGTATGTTTAGAATGACGATAGATATGCTAGAATCACTGTGATTCATTGTAATTTTGCAAAAACCCAAAATTTAATGGTAAATTACCATGATTCTAATATTCACACCGTGATAACAATCATAGTTCAGTTGCTACATTGTTTGTTAATATTAATAATTTTAAGTTAATTTCTATGATGGTGATTTCTATTTTTATATAATTGTAATAATTATAATTATGCGTGCGTGCCTCATATCACAAAGCCATTGGATTCTTTCATGCTTTCTTTTAAGTAACTTTTCAGTATCAAAAGTCTCAACTTTCAAGTTTCAACTCAATCAACTGGTCAGAGTCAATGGTGTATGTTATGTGAAATGACATAACTGCCCTCGTATTCTCTCTAGCTAGCAAACATGCCTTCCACTTTGCATTTATATATTTTTTATTACTTAAATAATTACTCATAAATGGAGGAAGAAAAATCCTAGACTTTGGATAGGATGAAGCAGTGACCAATTTATATGAAATATTTAATTAAATGTTGTAGGGCCTTACCCTGATTCATGTTCTTCCTCATTCTTCTTATATTTGTTTTACCCTATGAAGCCCGGATACGGATACGGATACGGATACGGGTGCGGGTACGATACGATACGGGTACGCAGATACGTCAAAAATTTCAAATTTAGGATACAATACGGCTTAGATACGTTTACAATTTTTTTAATATATATATTAGACATACACGCACATAAAAAATAAATAGCATGAAATCTTAAAACTAATTACACCAAGTCAAACTATAATGGATCACGATTCACCAACTAAGATAGTAATTCTTTAAACCAAAACATACCATATAAACAACTTGCACTATGAAGATACCAAAGTAGTATGAAGATAGTCACCCTTTTCAAGTCATGGCCAGTATAATGATCACAATTTATAAAAAATAATACTTGTGATCAAAATACAAATTAGAGTTTTGTCTAAATCAAAATATGTTTTGACCCCTATATTATAATTTATAATTCACATGTATAATAAAAGTATAAAACTAGTACAACAAATGGTTCACAAAAAAAAAAATTAAATAAACTCATGTTGTATTTTTAACACACGTATCCCGTCCGTATCCTACCTATTAAGCCGTATCCCGAATTATTTCAAAGTATCTCGAACGTATCCGTAACGTATCCCGTATTTTTTTAAATAAAACTTAAATTAAATCATTCGGATACTTCTGGGATACGTATCCGGGCGTATCCGCGGCGTATCGGTATCTGATACGTATCCGACATAAGTACGGTACCATTTTGGAGTATGCGGGCTTCATAGGTTTTACCTTGATAAAAATAAAATAAAATAATGGTTGAATAAATTTGGCAGAGCATAGTGTTCGAGAATTTGAATGTACAATCTGGTAACGATGGGACGGGGGTACCAACAGATATGTTGTCATTGAACTCAACGGTTAGGATCTTATACAGAAATCCTGCAACTTTCTTTGGTGTTCATGTCACATCTACTCCTATGCAACTTAGCTATTACCAGCTCACATTAGCTTCTGGTCAGGTACCACCTTTCTCTATCTCTTGCTGCTAAATTTATTGCTAAATTTAATTTTAAAAACAGACAATCTTCAGTTTCTTACGTTTAATTTGCGTATCATTTTAATTATTAAACTTTAAAAACAAAGCTTATGTTTGGTATCACATGGTTATGTCTGAGTAGCGATGATCCACCGTAATTTTTTAAAAACTTTACGTAAACATAGTTTTCAAAATCATAACTGAAGCTGACATATCCACCATGATATTAAATATACACGGAAAAAATGTTACATTGAGGGTCAGGAAAGGGCACATGTGAATGAATGGAATTTTTATGAGGGTTTGGGAATTTCCAACGGTTGCCTGCTTAGAATCTGTGGGTGGGGACAAATTTGTGTATCAATTTGAGGCCAGTAAAAATAAAAGGAGTGTGGAAACACAGACAAATATGCCGAACAAAGTTCAATTTAATTGGTACACTTTATGTTTATGGGGCCATATGCTAAAAAGCCGGGTCTCATGCCTCGTATACATCACCCTACTTATGGGTAGGGGGACCACAACAAGTTCAATTAGGTAAGATTTGTTTTTGTATTAAAAAATGGATTGGTTATTCTTTTGATGAACCCCATTTCCCCATTTCATGGTTATGGGCTTAGGACAATCACTTTTTTCACTTTACCGTACTCTCACGTGGCCTCAGAGGTTAGTTTGAATTATTGGAACTATTACGCTTTTTAGATAAACAGGGGTGTACTGTATTTTTTGTCTACTAGAGGAGTTTCTTATGTTTGAGTTGGGGAAGATTTTAAACGTTGGTTTTTTGGTGGTGACTGGTGAAACGTTGGTTTATGTAGATTTTTAATGATTTCAATAATAGTTTTTGAATTTGTTTATTTTTTTTTGGGAAATTCTTGTTTACCCATCAATAAAAGGTGGGTAATACTACCAATGTTGAGTTGGACCAATCAAAACAATGTATTTATATAACATTAAAAATAATAGAAAACAAACAAATAACTTTGATTGGTGCCAACTCAACATGGGTTGTGTTACCCACCTTTTATTGATGGGTACACAAGTTGTCACCATTTTTTTTTGGTATGTAGATGGTCTCTTATTTAAAATATAATATTCTTGTATTTTAAATAAGTGATCGATATAGAATAGTACTGGTAATTTGTACATAACAAAAACAAAGAACAGTACTAGTACTAATACATTTGTTTGATAATAATAATAATGGTTTTGTTAGCTTTTCAAAGTTCTACCTTAATTTTGTCTTAACCTATGTTTGGTTCTACATTTAAACTCCCATCGGAATTGATTCTGAAGATGTAAATTTGACTTTAACATGTTAAGTTGCTCGAGTAAAATTTATTTTATTTTTAAAATTGATTCTAACTTGAAGATATATTTTATTGCTTTTGTGTCTAAACATTGTTTAATTCACTTTTTAAGTAAAGTCAATTTTTTAAATTTTTTATCTCCACCATACATGAAAAAAATGAACCTTATCATGTTGGAGCTGTGCTTGCCTGATTTCTTATTTTAATTTAGTCATTGTTGAACTGATATCGAACATTCTAAATCTCTGTTAGATTGGTACTTCCTCCAATCTTTTTGAAAGTTGTGGTAAAAAGTCATTTGTACTATATTTTTTAATCATGTTATCCTTTGATTATTAATTAATGAAATTAATCAAATGAGCTATTTTTTTTGGTCTGTCAAATGATATGAATGAATGCATCGATACGTAAATGGTCGGCATGGTAGCATGTGAAAAACAAATATATATCATATCATTCATTAAAAACTATGAATTATTTCTTTCATTGTGAAAGCACTCATCAAAATGTGCATTTGCATCATCAACTTGTTAATCAATGTAATGTAACTATTTTGTTGAATAGATACAAGAGTTCTATCAGTCAAGGAAGAGCCAGAGGAAGTTAGGTGTGGCGGTGTATGGATACCAAGTTCCACTCTACGGCGGAGTGTCGGTTCTTGGAAATAGCAACACAGAACACATAAACACTGTTGCATTGCCAATGAATCTAGCATTTGAGGTCAGATCAAGGGCTTACATTTTGGGAAGATTGGTTAAGTCTACTTTCTATCATAGGATCAGATGTTCAATCACTTTTCATGGCAACCGTCTTGGAAAACATCTTAATTTCACGGATTCGTGTGTCTACAAGTAAATTTATTGATGTTCTTTGGGTAGATCTCTAAAACGGTTGTCCTGAAGTTTGACATCAATCAAGCCTATGATAGGCTTGATTGGAACTATCTTAAGGAGGTCATGGATTTCAATGATAAATGGTTAAGTTGGGTGATGAACCTGACTTGGTTCCGTATAAAATGAACCTGTAAAAAAATTGGTCCATAGTGGACCATAAATGTTTACGTTTGGATTAATCTTCCCACTTATCTTGTTTTTTTTTTTTACTCAATTTGATTATTCATCAATGTTTATTAACTTACCTCTCTCCTAAACAAAAAAAATTAAAATTGATTGTCCTCTGCTCTCAATGGAGCAATTATTATGTCCATAGGTCTAACAATTTTCTTCTGAAATTCTTTTGTAATCCTTTGTTTCTCTTCCTTATTTTCATCTCCTTCTATTTTTATTTATTCTATTCTCTTCCTTGTTTCGAGAAACAATGACAGTTGAAATGTCCATGGTGTTGTCACCACAGCTCTTCAAAATGATTAACATTTGGGTGTTAAAAAAACCGATGGCACCAGTCACAAGGACAGTGAAGGCCAAGACAGCACTACCATTAATAAGTTGCTAGAGTAACCAAATGTTTACAACTGAGAGATATGATTAATTGCCGAAATCAAATATTAGCATCCAAAAGCTAGTAGTTAAACTAAATGTTTGTGTTCAACAGCACTATACTTAACAAAATCTTTGTCATTCCAACAATATATATCTCAACTACCATTATTATAACCAAAATCTCTTTATAAATCAAATTTCAGTTGTCGAACTCCTTATTTTTGCTTGTGATTTCAGTCTACCAAGAGATTAATTATTTACTTGTACAAAGACAATGCAAAAATTGAAAGATGGAAATTGAGGTCTAGTATTTTAAAAAAAGAAAGAAAAGGGAGGGTGTGTTTAGCTAAGTAGTGTATAAGAAAGGAGCAAGGGTTATCCCACTGTATGCAACTCCATTAATGGCAAGAAGGATGAAGGGAGGAGTAGAGGGGTTTCCAGCAACAAAAAATTATTTCTATCGGAGAGAGAGAAATAAAAAAATTATTCTAACTAGTTGAACTAATTAAAATATAGTGTGGTGAATGGATGATAGGATCTAATGGTCAGAAATTTTAGTCCAATATGGACCAATACATCTATGGGTGCATGCTAAACGACACCTATCTTAAAATGGTCCACTCTTCGGTTCTTATTAACCAAAATCTTGTGGGGCCTATTACTCCAGGTAGAGGGCTTCGTCAAAAAGACCCTATCCCCTCTTACCTTTGTGTTGAGGGTTAAAGTGCATTGCTTAACCAAGCCTCCAGCTGCAATGATATTCATGGCTTCAATAGTTGGAAAATTGCACCAATCATTTCTCACATACTTCATCTAGATGCTTGTTTTTTTTGTTTTTCAGGATCATTGATACAAAAAACGTGGCAACGAAGAAAATTCTACAAAAGCAAGCAGAAATGTATGGTCAATCCATCGATATGTAAAAATGTTGTAGCAAAAATTGTAGCACATAGGTCCAAAGGAAGAACTCGCCTAACAGAAAGCTTTATTCAACAAGAGAGTTTATATGAATTTTTCAAATTTAATCTATATTGCTATAATATTCTTAAAAAATTAAAAATATTTCAATCATGAACATTAATTTATCATTCTCTAAAAAAATATTATTTCAAAAATTGTATAAGATTTCTTCATTTCTCCCTAACTTTTTTACCCCCAAAGTCTTCACCTGTCCCCCCTCAAAACTCGCAAACCAAGTCTAAGCGAAAGTTCTTAATGTAGGGCTCATCACAAGGCACCATCGAGCAAGAGTTGATGTCTTCACACAATTTCCTTCTTAGTCAACCTTTCACCAGGTAGAAGCTTCGTCAGTCTTGAGTTTCTAATTCGAATAGACTTTTCAATGAAAACACACATGATGAGTTTACGCTGAAAAGGAGAATACATGACAGATGTTTAGTCCATTAAAGGGGAATAGTCCTTGATATTATGTGTATCTATATTAGGTGAGACTCTCTAATATGATAGTGATAATATTTATGAAATGACTGAATCACCATTTTTGTCATTTAAATTATAATAATCACTCAATTTAGTCCTTCAAATTTATAAAATAACAATTATGCTCCTTAAATTAAATAAAATTGATCAATTTAGTCATTCCACCAAAATATCTATTCAACATACATCATTCAAATTAACGAAAAACTTACATATTGTTTTGATTGTACTTTCTTTGATAAAAATATATTTACAGTTCATTTTTCAACAACACCCTAGAAAATTATCCCGTAGTTATATTATTTAGGTTATTGGTAAAAGTTGAAAATCATTATTTGACATATCTAATTTATTATAATCTTAAAAATTATTTAAATATATAATAATAGTAATAAATGATTATAAAATTAAACTTAGCTAGTACTTAGAGCTTAAAATTAAGGAAAATATAGATATTGTCTTGATTATAATTTGTTTGCTACATCAAGAAAAACATATAACTTCAAATATTGTGAAATTATTTGACCTTCTTTAATTCATAATCATAATGCTAAGTTTTTTTTTTTGACAAAAATAAATGAGATTCATTCAAATTGATAGAGTACATTGATAGAATGCAAATTCGTTAAAAACAAAAAGGATGAATCTGCGAACAAACTCACAACATCTATGTTAATAGCATAAAACATCAAAGTACAAAAGCCTACACATATGACTATATTCAAGTCTCCGGATCTGCAACGTGGACGGCGCTAAAGTCATTGATTGGATCTGCACTGGATCAAAGCTGATCTGACAATCTGAATCGAACAAATAACTGAACGAAACAAGAAAGACACAACACCGAACAAAGACGACGAACAAACCAACGTCGCACTAAGACGACAAAATCACAAAATAAAAAACGAAATAGATGTGAAAATCACTTATTTCAATAAAAGGGAAAGAAAAAAACGAGTTAGAGGGGTGATCTTTGGTGGATGAAGGAGAATAAACTAGAGTTTTGGTAACAGTTCACAAGAGAGAAAGAGAAAAGAGGACTGTTATAATGCTAAGTTGTTATTTCATCAATTTGATAAATTATATTGTATAATCTTCACAATTTCAAAACCCAGAATGATAATATATTGTTTAGTAAATTTTAAATCTATAATTTGAAACATTAGGTAGGAAGTTCTAATATATATTTGGCAATTAACATTTCTAATATATATATATATATATATATATATATATATATATATATATATATATATTTGACAAACGAGTTCTAATATTTATTGCTTTAATACTTGTCTTTCATTTTCCACAATGCTTTAGTATATATTATTTCCTCCCTCCCTAATTATAAGTCTCATTTGAAAGAAAAAATTTGTTCTTAAATATAAACCCATAATCAATTTACTAAATATGAATTGTTTTTTCCCAAACATGCCCCTCATTAATATTACTAATTTATCTTAAAAAATGAAAAGTATAAGTAAGACATTAATAAACAAAGGGTACTTAGGAAGATCCACATAAAAAATAGACACATTAAATTAACTAACCACTTTTTTTTTGTCAAGAACTAACCACTTTTTTAATATATGTAAAAACAATCAGAGAAGGGACTGAGAGAATAAATGTTATTTAGGTTGAATATAATATATATGATGCAATTAACTAATACATATTTCACCACTACATTCCAATTTTTCCAATGAACCATAGCCTAGTGCTAATGGAGGTAAGAGGTCAAGAACCAACAAAAGTAGCACGAAGTTGATAAAAATATCTCGACTTCCCTATGGGCATGTTGTGCATTTGTAGCCGGGAGAAAATTGAGAGAGAATTTTTTTTGTTACATGAGAAAAAGAGAAAAGGAAAAGAAAACAAAAAAGGAGGAAAAAAAAAACTAGGTCCTTAGAAAGGACACCCCTAAGGCATCACCTATTAAAGCATATGATAAACAAGAGGGAGGCTTATTGACCGTGCCAAGATGGTCTGAACTATTAGCTCCTAACTTAGCAAGAACGTCTGCACACGAATTTTCTTCTCGAAGGATATGGTGAATATCCAATCCTTAACAATATAGTTCCGGATGAGTTCCAAGATATTTGCATAGTGATGAAAACATGGAGTGTCCTTCGACATCGAGAGAGTCAGAGAAACACATAAGTTTTTTTTAGCCTGTCTCCCAACACAACTTGATTCCAATCCAGAGAGCTTGAAACTAAGCATTAAGAATATTAGAGATCCCCACACTTCTGAAAAAACCAAGTTGAAAACTGCCATCGTGCTTACGATTAGACCACCATAACCCGCTTTTTCTGGATTTGTCAAAGCACATCCATCAACATTGAGGATCATGGTGTCCTCATCTCCATGCTGCCAACTCACCATCTTTGGAGTAAGAATATGAGACACTGAAGGGTCAGTCCCAATAGCTTGTTGGGTAAGTTGAAGTTGGGAATAAATAGTTGCAATCGTCGAGTGCATTGTTGGTTGTACATTATCAAAAACTAGCTTGTTTCTTATGCATCAAATATTCCACATGATTAAAGGAGCAAGAATTCCAATATCATTCACTAGTGTACGAATCAACTTAGATATGTTATCTATATCTACACCCTGACACAGAGAAAACGTAGCTGGGAAACCACAACCTTGCCAAAAAGCCACAGATCGCGGACATTGAAGGTAACAATGAAGATTATCCTCATCTTCATTATTGCATAAGGGGAAATGAGGAAATACATTGACACCTATGTGAGCAAGAACTCCTTTTGTTGGGATAGACCGATGGCAAGCTTGCCATATAAAGAATTGAACGCTAGCCGCAACTTGTAACTTCCAAATCCAATTCCAAGCTTCTTGAGATGTTTCCACTTCATGGCGAGAGAGTATCCAACGGTATCCACTACGCGTCGAATACGCTCCATTCAAATTACCATCCCATATCCAGGTGTCTTCCATCGACGAAACAAAACAGGGACTCAAACTTTGAATGGTTTGGGTAATCATAGAGGGGATGGTAGTATTTAAATCAGCTACAATACAATTATCATTGTTCCACAAATCCTTGACCTTGAGACATAGATCTGATACATCAATATCTTGAACTAGATCACATAGTGGATGCTTAAAAATCCAAGGTCGGAACCAAATGTTTGTCTCCCATTGCCAATATTGAAAGAAAAACCATCTCAAGGACACTCAATGTCTTGATTATAGCTTTCCAAGTTGAAGAGCCAGATAAATTTTTGTCAAGGAATAATTCTCCCTCTTTGAGGTACTTGTCTTCCAGCAAAGATACCCATAACTTGTTTTCAGATTGAAGTAAGTTCCAAACAAGTTTACTAAGTAGGACAATATTTTGAAGACGTGAAGGTCGGATCCCCAGGCCGCCCTGTTTACGTGGCTTAATGATCTTGTTCCAACTAACCATATGCATAACACGATCATTCATACCATTCCAAATATTTTTTCTTACACTCCTGTCCAAAGTCTCACAAGCATATTGAGGAAACCATTGTATCTGCATATTGTGAGTCGGGAGAGATGTAAGCACAACCTTGGCAAGAGTAACTCTTCCTGGTTTATTCAATAGACGCCCCTTCCAAGATGCGAGTTTTGATGCCATCCTATCATAAATATCAAAAAAATCTTCTTTCGTAGTACACCCGTATTTCATTTTGAATCCCAAATACTTTTCCAGATGGTCTGTGAATTTAAGAAATTAAAGATTACTAGTGGTTCAAACTCATGATATCAAATTGAAATAAGAATGCGAAACAATGTTGCTTGGATGAGATAATTATGATATTTTTGAGTTTAGCTAGTAATTTTGAGTTGTCCCCGTTGGTATAGTTTAGTGGTTTGATTGTGAGGATATTTTATGTGTATTTCGATATCAGGTCTTCATATTTTACCTTTTTCGTGTATTTATTTGAATATGTGTTAGCTACTAGTCCAATAAGAAAATAAGTAGAGTGATATTGAGTTCAAATTTAGTCTATCAAATATATAACAATGTCAAACTTTTGAGTGAGGGCTTTTTCACCTATGGTCTTCGATGAATCTACGGATTAGTCTTTAAAATTACTTGTAGATAATAATTTTATACGCCTTATGCTACAGGAAGAAACTGCATGAATCTTAAACCATAATCTTGCTTCCTAAATTCTCCAAATATTACAAAAATAATGTTTAAACTTTTTTTTTTTAAAATCTTATGTTAAATTATACTAAAACTCCAAACATTTCACACAGAAAATAGAGACTTTGAAGAGTTTTAGTGAAAGAAAATGAGGGACATCACTTGTGTACTATTAAAGCGAAAATGACATTGACATTGATCAGACTATTGTGACACATAAATCAATTCAACTATTTTTTTTCTTTCACATATTTTTATGTTTAAAATAATTATATTGTCATATGTCACACTTGAATTGGTCAACATCATGTGACATTATGTCAAACACAATTGAAAAATGACATATATAGAATATTTAATTAATTTTTAAATAGATGATCTAATATATATGTTGTCGGTAACCAAGAAGACAAAAATCGAATATAATCTCAACTAGAAGAAACACCAAAAAAGTGTAGGTAAGACAAAAAAGTGTTATGGAGACATAATGATAACAAGTTGAAACTTTGGTACTAACAGTTTGGTCCATTTCATCAAGCATAATAGATGAAAAATTGACATCTGTACTGGCTGTGAGTACAATGTATGAAAACTAGGGTTTTAGAGTCTGTTTAGGTCATGCCTTGGAAATGATCCCAAGGTTACTATTTGTAGCATCGACTTGGGCCTATTCGGCCATAGTTTTTGGGCTCAAATCGTAAAGGGCCAAAACCATGACTAGGGCGCCCTCGTAAGCTGCTGAGGGCGCCCCCAGAGGGTGTCCTTTAGGGAGGTCACTAGGGTTATTTATGACTGTCAAGTGGGCCCTGCGCCCTCCTGGAGGGAGCCCAGCCTTACTCCAAGGGTTCAAACCCTTGTCTTTAGGATCTCAAGGCCTAAATGGTGAGATCTACGGTCCAACATCCAATATTACAACAACTCAAACACCCGCTATATCCTATATGTACACTTTCAAAATTAATTTTCCGTAAATATCTAAAGGGGGGACTCATCTTAATAGTGGGGTGGGTGACTCATAGAAAAGATCAATTGGCATTGTAAAACAATAAGTTATTGCTTAAATGTAATAAATAATAAATAATAGTGGGTAGTTGCTTGACGTTCTTTATTATGGTTTGAAGAAGTTAGCATGTAACCCTTTATCAGCCAAAGTCCTTATAGCAGCAGCCACCAAAAGAACACTTAGAAGCATCCCTAAGCAACCAAGTACGACGTTGAAGAACCAGATTGCACCATTTTTACGAGGTTTCTTAAGAGCTAACCACATGAAACAAGGGTATGCATATGTGAGGGGCACAAGGGTCATTCCACCTATCAGAGCTCCAAGGCTTGGCAAGAAAGGGAATGTTACCGCTATAAAAAATGTGAACCCTCCAAAGAATAACCGAAGGCATGTTCTCACCCATCTTGGACATTTTTTATTCTTTATGGTTGTGTATTTCAGCTCCAAGTTGTCAAAAACAGGCATTGCATAGACTTGGAAGCTACTCAAACAATGTAGTATCACTAGAACATAAAGTGCACCGATTGAGAATTTTGTTACTTGTTCTTTATGGAATTGTGGGAACGCAGTTAACAATCCTTTATCAGAAGGTATCTGAAAGCAACATGCATGAATACACAAAATTAAATATTAATTATGATCTAATTTACATACATGGTTAGTGTAACGAGTTTTTTCACTCTCAATCATACATAACTATTGGATCATTAGTTATGTTTGATTTATATAATAACCCTAACTAAAGTCACAAAAATAAACGGATGTGATGTGCTGACCTGATTTCCGTATGCCCAAAATCCGGCAATTGCGAGGGGAAAGACACATGTGGCAATGAGTATATAAGAAATGGTCACTCCTCTACGCATTGGTTCTTTTGACGTTTCTTTGAAATTTGACGGCAGAGTCCCCTATAAAGCAAAAACAAAGAGTTTTTCAACAATTTTCTTTTTTGATAGATAGACGAATTGATAAATAACCATTAAAACTCACGGTGTCCGACCTAATAATTTCGACATTTTGTCCGTAGAGTTAGGACTTGTCAACTAATTATTAATAGTAAGATGCATTATATCATATCACATTTAAAAAGAACATTATTTCTTCAAAATGAAATAATCTATACTTACACGCACATCATCAATTAACATATATGTAATTGCTATTATGGTATTGGAGCTTATTTTCTTGCAATTACAAATGGTATTATGAATTAGGAACGTATTATGGCACACGCGTACTTCGATATTGATAGTGTGCACACATCGTGTATTTGCGTTTTAAAATGCAGATTAGGCCAAACTAACAGACATCTATGGATATAATTTCTTACAGATAATTAAAATTGTAAACTACTATATTTATTTTTAAAAGGTAAGGATAAGGGATAATGACAATGAAATTTGAATTATGTCCTTAATAACAAATGAGTATGAGCCATATTTGACATATTACATCAAAATATCTTATAGAATATACTTGAATTTGGATCATTTGTCACAGCTACAGCTACGCAGGTGTGACAATCGAAAAGTCGTTGCATCTGCTCTGCAATTGTGCAGCATTGACAAATGATCCAAATTAAAATGTAATAATAGAACCTGTATTTATTTAATGATGCAGCATAATTCAATATATACCGTAAATCATGACACTTACCTGAATTTCAAGCACAACATTGTGACCTCTGAAAGCTAGCACAATAATTCCAATAGCATTCAAAATGTCACTAATCTTTACCACGGTGGCTTCTTGTGACACCAATGTAGTATTGTAGGACACACCCATTGGCCTACCTTTCTTAACAGAAAGTGACCAAAAAAGTGTGCAGTAACTTATAGAGGCAACAGCCCCTACCAAAGAGACAGCAGCCATTGAGTTAAGATTAGGCAACTGAGCAATAAGAATTGCCAAACAAGTAAACACTAAGAACCACTCGACTCCGCTCAGCGAGTGCGCGCTGCACATCGTCCCATCATCGTTTTCGCAAAGAATCTTGAATAATTGCTTCATTGTCCCACCACCGGTGATTATAAACATTACACAACTACCTCCTGATAGGTACATTACTGGAAATAATGCTGCTATTTTTCCTAACCTTTCACCTAAAATTAATATTCAAAGGATTTGTTAATTGTAGTAATTTAGCATTTCTGTTTTTGACTAATGTATTTTTCAAAATGAAATTAAAACATAGAAAACAGAATAAGATAAAGCATTAATTTCTGTCATAGTGATATATTAGAGATAGTGCAGTCAACATATATAGGTGGTCCTGCTTGGTTCAACTATTGTTGGCAATATGAAAAGGAGTTATAACAAAGAAAAAATAATATAGGATTAAATGTGATCATGATATTAACTTTGATGGCTATGAGTGTGACTGATTAACTCTATTTAATAAGCAATAATAAATAAATTAATAATAATAAGGGAAATGCACTTACCAAAGGAAGACATTGCAAGGAAGAGGTATCTACTGTAACGTTTTCCAGAGATAGATTCATGAAGCTCAACGAGGAGAAATATGGTATAAAGTTGCCAAATAAAGGCTATTGACAAACACACACTACCCCATGCCCTGCAAGTAATTGATAATGAAAAAATTTAGTATGCTGCAGTGAAACAATATGTCAATTCTGACTTGTAGAGATTTTTTTTTTATTTCTCAAAATAAAGAGATTTACTATTATAGTCCTTTATGTATAAATATTTAATTGTGTAAATTATTCTAACAATATATGTTTTATGTCCAGTAGATGTCAAGTTGAGTATAGTAAGAGTTTAATCTTATAACATTAAGGGATGAAGTTCAAATCCTTTCAAGACGGGCGCAATGTTGTTATTAGTCATCACTTTAATTTTTTGTTTTTTTTTTTAAATTGGGGAAGATGAAATTTTGTATTAGTTAAAGGGACATTAATGACCATTTTACAACTGTTTGGGAAAATATTTGAACAGTTTACCTTAAATTACAATATTAAGCTCAATATCACTTCTTTCTTTGGGTAGAAAAGCTCAATCTTACTTTAATTAATGGAGTAATAATTTGCCTGTTTTCCAATTTTTCCAATATTTTTTTTAAATATAAATTATTATGATAGACAGTGAGGCCTGCCTTACTCAGACAAATTTGAATTGGTTTTGCATGTCTTTTTTAATATATGAGGGTTTGTAGGTCTTTGAGCTACCTAAGTTGTTTATTTGGTACATAGTCAGCATTGGTTAAACCTTTTCATAAAGGACATAAATAAATTGTTTATACGAGGCTTTGTAGTCAACATTTGGTATCTATAGTCATCATATGTTCCTTTTTTAATTATAAAATATAATATGCAAGTTCCTTAAAAAAAAACAATATACAAGTATGAATTGTTTAATAAACCTGCCATCCGATATTATATATATTGAAGATCGTAGTCCTAATTTGTTGTTAAAAAGTGTAACTGGACCGATTTCTGTATGAGTTTTCAACAAAATAATTGAATAAAAAAATATCGTAAAGTTAGAAGAAATTTCTAAGAAGCTTTACAAAGATTTATAAATTCAACTTTTGTTATCAAAATCAAGCTGTGTTGATTAGTTTGTTGTTTGAATGCAGGAAAAATCTTTGACTACAAAGATTCCATTTTAGAATAGATGTATATGCGTGACATCTATAATTCTTCTACGTACAAAGAACGTATATATGGTGACATTAACGACAATTGTACAATGATCCAATATAAGATTTCCATCGTTTGAAATGTCAAACTTTTACCATGAAGTTGTCACTTTTGAGAAAGAAACATACAATTAGATAGACAATTAGTTTTTCACATTGTCAAGGGAGGTTTACATATGTCTCTTCTAATTTAATGATTTTGAGTTTGAATCCAGTATTGGGCATGCATGCAACAACGTTAAAACTCTTAGGAAGAATTTGTCGCTTATTCGGGTCTCACAAGGTTCGAGGAATTAGTCTCCGCAAGTTGCTTGCGCGCGGAGGATACCTGATTTACATTTTTTTTTTGCCAAGGAAGATTCTGAAAAGTATGAACCTAACTAACTTATTTAAAGCTAACTAACTTATTTAATAAGCAATCTATATCATACACAATCCTTTGACAAGTAGTACTGATTTTTCCTTTGGTTACGTTGAAAAGTATTAAGATACGTACCAACCAAGAGTTGCAAAGGCCACAGGAAGCATGAGAGCTTGGAATCCAATGTTGGAATTAAGAATATGAAAAGCTGCATAATAGGCATTACCATTTCTGGATTCTGTGATTGGAAGCCACTCATCTTTTGGATGTTGATTTTGTTGGTGTGGTAATTGGACACTTGGTGAAGGGTCAGATTCAGAGACAAAACTAGTGGTTGGATGATCATGAATGTGTATAATCGTAGGAGATAGTGGGGGTTTAAAATTGGCATCAGAAAATTGCAAAAGAGCCACTTCTGATCTCAAATAATCAGCTTCATTCACTTGTCCCATGTGTGTCTATATTTGTTATATTCAAATACAACTATAGTACTAATATTAATACAAATTAGTAACACCAATGAAGACACTAAATTAAAAGAAATTCAAGTTGCAAATTTGGACTTGTTGTGAAGATGAAATTCATTTGCAGAGTCTTTGTTTATATATACTATAGCACCAAGTAAAATGATGAAAAACATTGATGCAACTGTACAAATCCTAACGCGTGGATTCCACTCATCAAGCTAGGTGACGTCATGTTGCTGATCTCACTGCATACCATGTTTAACACCAAACAATCTAATTATACTTAATTTTTTTATTTTTATTTGACTGAAATGATGAAGCCAAACTATATAATAATTTCCATGCACTCCTATACTATTATTGGAGTAAGAATATATTTCTGCTTCCTGATCTCACGGGATACGTACCATAATATCATAATTTGTGTGTTACTTTTAATAATGAGTTTAACTTTCATCATGCTTCCAAAAAAAAAAACTGATGATAAAATTCTAGTTAAAAACTTTGATGCTGAAATAATTTGAAATTATCATCTAATAATTTGAAATAATTTGAAATTATCATCTAAAGATAATTTGTTGGCTCGTAGTATAATTTTTCTTGAAGACCAGTCTTGTGTGACAGGGTGTGGAGGCTTTGAATTGGCTCAGCACTTATTTCTCTCTTGCTCATGTTTTGGCCCTTTATGGAGTCTTGTCCGGGGCTGGCTCGGTGTTTGCTCGGTTGATCCGCCCAATGTTAAGGATCATTTTATTCAGTTTGTTTCTTTAGCAGGTGGTTTGCGTTCTAGCCGTTCTTTTCTGCAGCTTGTGTGGTTATGTATCGTGTGGGTGATTTGGACTGAAAGGAACAACCGTTTCTTCAAAAATAAGGAGAGCTCCATCTACCAACTATTAGATAAAGTAAAAGTTCATACCTTTTGGTGGGTGAAAGCTTGTAATATTAATGTGTGTAATAATTCTCACTGTTGGTGGTCGAGCCCCTTTGTTTACATGGGCATCGGCTAACCTCCCTTGGATGCTCTTGTGAACTGTGTATTTGTATTTGTTTGAGCTCTGGGTTGGCACACCTTGTGCTAATTTAGAGGCTCCGTTTCTAGTAATATATTCCATTTTTGCTTGTTAAAAAAAATATAGTTTGATGTTCATATTATGTATATTAATATGATTTAACCTATCTAACAATTTATTATTTATGATATAATATATTACTGTTAGGAAATATAATTGTTTTTTTTAAGAAAATATAACTGTTAACATGATGAAATTAATTTCAATATATGGCCTTCACATATTTTTATTAAAAAATCGCAAAACTAGCTGGGAAAAAAATTATGTACTGCAGTTATCTTTCTTTGATTCATATTTATCTTTATAATACTAAATGTTAAGTAATGTTGCCCTTCCAATTCACAACACTTACCATTAAGGTACTGATGTTTTTTATGATATGTGATTGCTTCAATGTTATGTATTGAACACAAATTCCGGGTCCTCTTTCTTTCAATCTCACAATTCCTAAATCATTTCTCACTCACTTTCATCTCTCTCACGATCCTGCAATTGAACATAATAATCATAACCCCGCCCTTTTTTTACAGACCTAATTAATTTTTATGAAAAAAATGTCTGCAATGAATTGAATCAGGTAGCACATGAAAATGTCATTTTTTTAAAAGCCACTAACGCCATTGCACTTCCTTTTTTGATTGTAGTTCCTTTTTGATTCTTTTTCATTATTATTTTTTCTTTCAATTACCACGTAATAATATAACCAATTTGATAGTTATATATGAAACTCTACAAAACTCGTGCATCGCACGGGTTAGAGTCTAGTTATAGTAAATGTTAAGTAGTTTTGCCCTAACCTCAATGATTAGCCATAGTTTTTAGTTTTGCAAAAAATTTATGAAAAAAACTCTTGGTGGAGATTGCACCAAGTACCACATACTTCCAATTCACAACTCTTACCACCAAGATACTAATGTTTTTTATGACATTCTATTGTTTCAATGTTATGTATTCAACATAAATCCCGGGTCCTCTTTCTTTGAATCTCACAATCCCTAAATCATTTTTCACTCACTTTCATCTCTCTCACCATCATGCAATTGAACCTAATAACCATAACCCCGTCCTTTTTGACATAACTAATTAATTTTTATGAAAATAAAGGTCTGCAAGGAATTGAATCAGGTAGCACATGAAAATATCATTTTTTTAAAGTCACTAACGCCATTGCAATTCATTTTTTGATAGCAGTTCTTTTTCATTATTAGCGGTTCATTTTCATTATTATTTTTTCTTTCAAATACCATATAACGGTTTTTTTATTTTTTTTTCTTTCGGTTACCACATAGTAGTTCTTTTTCATTAATTTTTTATTCTTTCGATTACCACATAACAATTTCTTTTCCTTCTTTTCATTATTAGTGGTTCCTTTTCATTATTATTTTTTCTTTCAATTACCATATAACTGTTTTTTTTATTTTTTTCTTTCGGTTACCACATAACAGTTCCTTTTCATTATTTTTTTTCTTCTTTCGATTACCACATGACAGTTTCTTTTCCTTTTCACTTTTATAGATTTAACAGCTTTTGCGGTTAGGACCAATTTCTTGGTGCAAGTTTTTGTATATATTTTTTCGATTTGTCATTCATCTTCTGTTTTTGTTGCTTTTTGAGGTAGTTTGATAACATAATACTGAATATAACTATAAAAGTAATAATATAGTCAATCTGATAGTTATATATGAAGCTATACAAAACTCGTGCATCGCACGGGTTATAGTCTAGTTTATCTCTAAACTAATTAGTCAAAACTTGGCTTTAAAAAAAAAGAAAGTCAAAACTACATTTTTTCTATCTGTATACTATTTCATTTTTTCATGACAAAAGAATTACCTAGCTTGCCGCATTTTATAAACATATTTTCAACTTTTCACATATATTGAGAAACCTGGTAGTGTAACCAATGTATACATTTTGTGTGCAATTATTAGTAAATTGTTTGTGTATATTTTTCATAATCAAAGAATCATTAGTTAACTGGGGAAAGAAAAAGATTTTATGGAGCGAGAGAGAGAGGCGGTGGTTCTAGGAAACTAGGGCAACTGCGCCGACACTCTTTTTCACCGGAGGCGAGAACATTTAGGGGGAAGGGGTCCAAGCAGGGTGCCAGAAATTGGGGGGAACGAGGAAGATTGGTCCGAGGCGAGAGTGCGAAGGAGGAAAGCGCAAGGACAGGTTGATCGAGGACAATACAGACATCGGGGTTCTTCGCAGCAGGGAGGTTCAGTGGTTCACATGTATCAACAGTCTAGGGTTACAGTTTCTACACGACAACATGATAGGGTTTCATTTGGTTCTAGGTTTCACGTACTGGATGATGCGCGCAGAATCCATGGCAATGTTCTAGTCCCGCCGCGACATCACAGTTCCAATCACAAGGCTTTAGGGGAGGATTACCATGATCGTTTCCTCTATGATCAGCAGGTAGCGCGCGCAGCTGCTACTTCAAGCGGAAAACAGTACCGTTCGCAGCCTGTGGCAGATGCAGATGACTTGTTGGGGTCTGAATTATGACGGTTTGTTACCTTTTCTTTCACTAATGTTCCTGAACTGATACCATATTTCTATTTACGCAAAAGCTTTGAGGTGTGCGACATTCTGGATAATTTATTTTTGTCTAGAAAACGTAATAAATATAGTCAAACTTATGAGTTTGTTCGATACTCTAATGTGAAAGATGTGGCTAAACTGTTAAAAGCTTTGAATAATGTGGTGTTTTGCCAATTTTGTGTATGGGCGAAAGTTGCTCGCTTTGATCATTCTGCAGTGGGGGTTAGGAGGCATGGTGAGAAGGGGACGTGACAGGGAGAGGGTGCTGTGAGGGAGGGTGTTACGGTTATGGAGGGGAGTGGGAAACTGGGAGAGGGAGAAAAAATTATTCGCTGCGTTGTTGAAGAGGGTGAGGGAGAAAAAATTGTTACTGTGAGGAATTTGGATAATGGAGGTGGAGAGCATCAACAAGGGTCGGTGAGGGTGAGCACTGGGTTAGGGAAGGAGATTGTTGGTGGAGGAGAGGGTGGGGCTGTTTCTGTGGGTGTGGGGGAGCCGCAGGTGAAGAAGGGTAAACATGTTTGGGAGAACTCTGTTAGGTTGTTTGCAGAGACAGTTGGTGGAGGGATTAAACAAAATTTTGTTGCTTGTGAACAAGGGCAGCAAGTCCGTAAGTTGATCCGTACTTATCGTTCGACCAAGGAAGACTTATCGTGGGCGCGTACGGGTGTGGTTTTTACTGTTTTGAATGGGGAAGCCATCCCGATCATTCAGACTCGCTTAGTAGATGCGGGGTTTGATGATTTGGATATTATTCCTTTGGGTGCTGATAAGGTGTATATTCGAAGCATATCTAATATGGATGTCATGTCGGTGTTTTGAGAGGCACAAGATTTCTTTAATTTATTTTTCTCGAATCTGGTGCGGTGGAATAAGGATGTGATGACCCATGAACGAGGGGCATGGGTCCGTATTTATTGTGTTCCTCTTCATGCTTGGAATGTTGCATTTTTCAAGTTGAGTGTTTTTGAATGTGGCAATTTTTACGGGTGGATAATTGTACCATAGCTAAGGAACAGTTTGATTATGCTCGGGTCTTATTAGCAACTTCGTCTCTGGAGGTGATTAATTTTTCTGATAGAATTCTGGTTGACGAGGTTTTGATGGATTTGAAAATTATTGAAGAATGAGGTTTTCTATTGGGGAAGATGCTTGTTTGCTGGAAGACGACGTTGAGTCTAAGGTGTCTCAACCTGACAATATTTATGATCATGACGCACCTGAGACTAGATAGCATATTGCAGAACTTGTCAATAACTTGGCCGAGGATTGGGTGGCGGAAGAAAAATCTAGTCAACATCATTTTGTTTATGTTGCTCCGCAAGGTTCTAATGATGACGTCTTACAGGTTTGTGATTATGGTAGGATATCACTGAAGGGGGGAGATTTAGTTCCGCAGGTGGTTGAATCATTGGTTGGTACAGTCTTGCAAGAGGGTGTTCGTGAAGAAGGAGCAGTTCCTGACGAGTCAAGTTTTACTCAATCTCCGTAACGACGAGTAGTCCTTGGCTTGAAGGGGGCGCACAATATTGAGCCTTGTGTGAAATCAACAACGTTTGTTCATGCTGCGACGACAAAAGGTCATGTGAATGGTGTGAATTCGACGGGTTGTGTTAGTCGTAAGCGCTAGAATTCTTGTCCTCCGACGGCAACTCGTTCAGTGAATTCAGGGTCGTGGAGCTTAGATTGGCTTACAGAACATGTCCATGGAGATGCTGGTGTTGTGTTTTCTTCTAAAAAGAAAAATTCTACACTTAAGTTAGGTAGTGGTGATAAATTATCCAAAATTGCGGTAACGGGTTCATTGAAGAATAAAATTAAAACAGGTGGCTTGCTTTAACATTTTGCTCATAATTTGAAGAAAATAGCTCGTCTTCCTGACAAGGATAGAAGTCAAGTGCTTAAGGTGCTGAAGAAGAAGGCTCTTAAGCGTAAAGGAGGTAACATATCTATTACCAGGTTGGAATTTATTAGCAAAGAGTCACATGTATCTGATTCTTCTTTTTCTTCTTTTGTTAATAATGACTGGAAAAATTGGGTTGTGTTGCACGGTAATAAAGAGGTGGTTAAGGATGACGTTTATGGTTTCAGAAAGGCGATAGGGGTAACTTTTGAAGGTGATCAGTCGAATAAGTTCAATGTTTTGTCGAGACCTAGAACAAGAAAGAAGGAAAGGGTGAAGGGGGATGTGAGGGGGCCGAATTGATGGGAGTGTGGCATGGTGGGGGTGTGTTGGGGTGGAAGGGGTGGTGATGAAGATCCTTTTGTGGAATATAAGGGGGTTAGGTGGTTTTGAGTAAAGGCCGGAAGTGCGTAAATTAATTAGGGAGAAGAGTCCTTCTATTGTTTGTCTTCAGGAGACGAAACTGTCAGTCATCACTTATGCTTTGTGTGCGGCTCTATGGTAAAATTTGATGCAATCTTATTCTTTTTGTCCGTCTTTAGGGGCATCTGGTGGTTTGTCAATAATGTGGGATCCTACTCTCGTGGAGGTTTGGACGTCGTTTAGTATGGAGCTTGTCTTGGTGATACACGGTCGTTTTATTCATTCTAATGAAGAATTTTATCTTTTTAATGTCTATGCTCCTTGTGATTTTGGGGCCAAGTAGGTATTATGGAATTCTTTATCCGAGCATCGTCAGCGGTTGGTGGGGAAAAAATATTTGTTTGTGCGGTGATTTTAATGCGGTTTGAAATATGGAGTGAAATTCTGGCAATTCTGGTTCTGAACCAGTAAAACAGAGTATGAAAACTAAAGTTCAGAAGCAGAAAACTAAAGTGCAGAAAGTAAAGGAACACAAGATATTTGTTAACCCAGTTCGGTGCAAACTTCACCTACTCTGGGGGATACCAATCCAGGAAGGAAATCCACTAAGTAGAATTAATTCTAAGGCTCAACAGCCCCTGTTCCCAGTCTTATCACTTAATCTCCACCCGTCTAGACTTCTACCCAGGAACACCTAGGTATAAGAACCCACTTACTTCCAAACCAAGTAATCACAGCCCAGTGATTATCAGACTCAACAAAAACAACAATTTGAAGACACTCTTCAAAAACAGAAAAACATTCACTTGTGCTTAAAAGCTTTAAGTGATTTCAAAACAATGACAAACAACCAACTCTAATAATGAGTGGTACACAAAGACAAAGCACTAAGCTTAACAGACTAAAAAACAAAGACTCTTAATTCTAATAACTTCTGGTTTTTCAATCACTCTTTCAATAGCAGCACGTCCTCCTTAAATAAGCTTCAGCAGCACATAATTCTGAACCAAATCTTCAAAGATATACTCCCAGAATTATTTTAGAAGCAAATAGAAGCTCTTATTTATTCATAAATATATTTTCCAAAGATTCCTTTGAAAATATATTCACGAATAACTGGAACAAATCTTCAGAACAAATCTTGCGCAAAAATACTCAATCTTCTAGAACCATTAGCCTGGATAAAACTTCAAACAAATCTTCAAAAGATACAGAAAGAATTAATCAGAAAGAACGCAGAAATTCAGCTTCTGAAAGGCAGCTTCTGAAGGTCAACAGAAGTCAACGTCTAAACAGTGCGTCTGAAGACCTGTTCTGCGTCTGATGAACAGTAAATCCAGTTTTCAGCTTCTGAAACTTCTCAAAACCAATTTCCAGCTTCTGAAGACACAAAATAACATCTGAAGACGCATTGCTTGTACATTTTGATTTTAGCAAACATGTAGCCAACCTTCAAATATCCAACATGGAGGAAAGAAGATTGCGGGGGATTACAATTCGCTTTCTGGATTATGGTCCTTTCAATGTTTTTATTGATGATAATGTTCTCATCGATCTACCCCTCTAGGGCCGTAACTTCACTTGGTATAAGGGGGACGAGAGTTCTATGAGCCAACTTGATCGTTTCTTGTTATCGGAAGATTGGATTTCAAGGTGGCCTAATTGTTTACAGGTCGCAAATTTGCGTGGGTTGTCTGATCATTGTCCAATTTCCTTGTCGGTTGATGAGGAAAATTGGGGTCTGACGCCGGTTCGTATGTTGAAATGTTGGTCTGATATTCCTGGTTACCATCAATTTGTGCGTAATAAGTGGTAGTCTCTTCAGGTGGACGGCTGGGGGGGATATGTGTTAAAGGAAAAATTGAAGTTACTAAAGACGGCTCTTAAAGATTGACACTTAACTCATACTCATAATTTACCAGGCAAAATTAATTCTTTAAAGGATCACATTGCGTTGTTGGAGTCTAAGGGAGAGTTGGACGTCTTATCAGAGGAAGAAGTAGTCGAACTGCATGTAATGTCAACCGATCTTCACTCTTTTTCTCAGGTTAATACTAGTATCTCGTGGCAACAGACAAGGATGTCTTGGCTTAGAGAAGGTGATGCAAATACTAAATATTTTCATTCTATTATGTCGGGTAGACGGCACAAAAATGCTATATCATCAATTCTAGTGGATGGTACTCGTGTGGAGGGTGTCCCTAATGTCTGGGAGGCGGTTTTTAGACACTATTAGAATCATTTTCAGGCGATATCAATCAACAGACCAGGTGTGGATAATTTACATTTTCGTCGACTGTCGTTTGTTGAGAGCACCCAATTGACCTTACAATTTAATGTGGATGAAGTTAAGGCTGCGGTGTGGGACTGTGAGAGTTTTAAGATTCCAGGACCGGATGGTATTCATATGGGTTTTTTCAAAGATATTTGGCTGGATTTGAAGTCTGGTATTATGCGATTCATTTCGAAGTTTCATCGTAATGGCCGTCTTTCGAAAGGTATAAATAGCACTTTCATTGCTCTTATTCCTAAGATAGACAATCCGCAGCGTCTGAATGATTTCAGCCCTATTGCATTGGTGGGGAGTTTGTATAAAATTTTGGCAAAATTGTTGGCTAATCGCTAGAGGAAAGTAATGCGTTCAGTGATTTCCGATACGCATTCAGATTTTATGCAGGATAGACAAATTCTTGATGGTATCCTTATCGCTAATGAGGCAGTTGATAAGGCTCGAAAGTTGAAAAAATATTTTCTGTTGTTTAAAGTTGATTTTGAGAAAGCTTATGGTTATGTGGATTCGGGCTATTTGGATGTTGTCATGGGTAGGATGGATTTTCCACCGTTGTGGCGAAAGTGGATGAAAGAATGTGTCAGTTCTGCTACTGCTTCTGTTTTGGTAAATGGGTGTCCTACAGATGAGTTCCATTTGAAGAGGAGGTTGCGTCAAGGCGATCCGCTATCCCCTTTTCTTTTTCTTCTAGCAGCAGAGGGTCTAAATGTTATGATGACTGCGGTGGTGGACTCGAATTTATTTACTGGGTATTCTATTGGGGCGCACACTCCTAATGTTCTTTCTCACTTGCAATTTGCGGATGATACATTATTGTTATGTGTTAAGAGGTGGGTGAATGTCAGGGCCTTGCGGGCGGTTCTTCTTCTTTTTGAAACTATGTCTGGGCTGAAAGTGAATTATCATAAGAGTATGCTGGTTGGCATTAATATCGACGACTCCTGGTTGCGTGAAGCGGCCTCTGTTTTGTCCCTATTGGTGGTGATGCTAGACGTTTGCTTTTTTGGGAACCTGTTATCGATCGTATTAAATCTAGACTGTCTGATTGGAAGAGCAGAAATTTGTCATTTGGCGGCCGCTTGATTCTCCTTAAGTCCGTCCTGTCTTCTCTGCCTGTCTACACCCTTTCTTTCTTCAGAGCTCCCTCAGGTATCATCACCTCTATTAAATATATTTTAATTAATTTTTTTGGGGTGGGTATGAGGATAATAGAAAAATTGCCTGGGTTGACTGGAATACTGTTTGTTCGAGTAAGGAGTTGGACGGATTGGGGGTGCGGAGGCTGAGGGAATTTAATATTGCTCTATTAGGTAAATGGTGTTGGCGGTGTCTAGTGGATAGGGAGGGTTTGTGGTTTAAGGTGTTGTCTTCTCGTTACGGAGAGGATAGGGGGCGACTCTTAGAAGGGGGGAGGAATGGGTCGGCGTGGTGGCGGGATATTGTGAAAATTCGGGAGGGAATAGGGGTTAAGGGTGGGAGTTGGTTTGAGTGGAGCATTCAGAAGAAAATTGGTATTGGCTTTAATACCTATTTTTGGACGGATGTTTGGGTGGGAGCGGTGTCGCTTAGGGAGAAGTTTAGGAGGTTGTTTGACTTATCTGTTCATCAGGATTTGTCGGTGGGCGAGATGCATTCCTTAAGTTGGGGTGTTGGAGGGGGAGCGTGGGGGTGGCGTCGTAGTTTGTTTGCGTGGGAGGAGGATTTACTAGGGGAATGTAGGGCTCTGCTTTCTAACGTTATCTTGCAGGAATTAAGTTCGGATGTTTGGCAATGGCGCCCTACTCTGGGTGCTGGCTACACTGTTCGTGGAGTGTATCAAATGCTTACGAGGCAGGAAATGCACAATTACGACGCAGTTTCGGAGGTTGTTTGGCATAAAGGTGTCCTTTTGAAGGTTTCTATATGTGCATGGCGTCTCTTTCGCAACAGATGACCAACAAAGGATAACTTAGTGCAGCGCGGCGTTATTCCGACTGACTCCCTTTTGTGTGTATCAGGATGCGGTCATAATGAATCAGCAGATCATCTTCTAATTCATTGTCCCATTTTTGGTTCTCTTTGGCAACTTGTGAAAACGTGGCTTGGTGTGTTCTCAGTGGATCCTCAACACATTATGGATCATTTTACTCAGTTTGTTTTCTCATTAGGAGGGTACAAACCTCGGCGTTCTTTTTTACATCTTATTTGGCTATGCACAACTTGGATTATATGGAATGAACGAAATCATAGGTTCTTCTCTAATAATGATAAATCAATTACGCAGCTTATGGAAAAAGTTAAAATTACTTCCTTAGGGTGGCTAAAAGCTAAAAATGTTTGTTTTCCTTTTGGTGACCATATGTGGCGGTATCATCCCCTTGTTTGTTTGTGGATTGACTGATTGTATTTCCTTTTTTCGGTTTCATTCAAATACTTTGTTGTAATTTTGTTCAGCTCCTTTAGGCACACCTTGTGCTAGGGAGTAGAATCTTCATTTGTGGTAATATATTTCATTTTGGCTTGTTCAAAAAAAATATTTCAAATCAAATTATTAATATTAATCAAGGATATTTTTTAAAAAATAATAAATATATCTAGTAATTTAAAAGAGTGCTTAATTATATTTGACGACATTTTTTTTTTCTTTTCATATGATGCTTATAAATAGTAACGAAATGAGACCAACACGATACTGGGAGAGTTGTTATTTAATAACATAAGTTTTTTTTCCATGAAATTCGATTCTTGAGTCGCCTATTTATGAGGTAGTTTATGCGGTAAAACATGTCAAATGTCTAGTTGCCGATCCAAAGATTAATTTTATAGCTAGCTTAAATGACCTAAGCAATAAGGATACATTGTAGCATCAATTGTGGTAATTGCAGTAGGTAAAAAAAAATGGAATGAAAAAGAATCATAATTTAATTTATAAAGTCGTCTATTTATAAGGTAACTCTTGCCTGGTAAAAAATATCAAATGTTCCGTTGCCCAACATGGTAGTAAGGATACATTTTTTTTTTGAAAATCAACTGTTGTAATTTCAGTAAGTTCTAGAAAACAAAGAAAATTGCTTTTTTCACTTCATACAAAGCTAAAAAACATCAATATTTTACGTTTTTAACCTCATCAGCAGTTAACTGTCGATGGGAAGGATCCGACAGCAGTTAACTGCCGATGCGAAGGATCCGGCGGCAGTTAATTGCCGATGGAAAAGAAACCAGCGGCAGTTAGCTGTCGTTGTCATGTTTTGCTTATATTTTCCAAAACTTCACATTTTTTCATCTTATTGTAAACAAAAACGATAAAATGACATGCGATTAAAGTGAAAAAGCTAAAAAAAATGACAGCTAATTTTTTAACTTAAAAACTGTTTTTAATTTTTTTTAAAAACAGATTTAATTTTAACAAAAACTAATTCTAACATAGTTTTAATTTAAAAAAATTGATTTTAAAAAATTAGTTTTTATAAATTGTTTTAATTTAAAAACAGTTTTCAATTTATTAAAAAAAACAGCTTTATTTATTTTTTTTATAAAAAAACTGTTTTCCAACAATAAACCTTTTTAATATATTATTTTTTATGAGGTATTTTTTATTAAAAAACAGTTTTTAAAATTAAAAAAATTAATTTTTAAAAAATATCAGATTTATGACTACACAGCGTGGTTGTGAATGTGTTGTTAGTTATGGATTGATAGTTATAAATGATTGCTTTTGTGTGAGGAAATAGACAAGTTTCAAGGTGTATGGATTGTTGTATACACCTTGATTGATGTATACACCTTGAAACTTGTCTCTTTCCTCACACGAATGCGACCATTGATAACTATCAATCCATAACTAACAACACATTCACAACCACATTGTGCAGTCATAAATCTGATATTTTTTAAAAATTACTTTTTTTAATTTAAAAAACTGTTTATTTAATAAAAATACCTCATAAAAATAATATACTAAAAAAGTTTATTGTTGGAAAACAATTCTTTTATAAAAAAAATAAAGCTGTTTTTTTAATAAATTGAAAATTGTTTTTAAATTAAAATAATTTATAAAAACTGTTTTTTTAAAATCAGTTTTTTTAAAATTAAAACTATGTTAAAATTAGTTTTTGTTAAAATTAAATCTGTTTTTTAAAAAATTAAAAACAGTTTTTAAGTTAAAAAATTAGCTGTCATTTTTTTTAGCTTTTTCACTTTAATCGCATGTCATTTTATCATTTTTGTTCACTCATTTTATCGTTTTTGTTCACAATAAGATGAAAAAATGTGAAGTTTTGGAAAATATAGGCAAAACATGGCAACGGCAGCTAACTGCCGCTGATTTCCTTCCCATCGGCAGTTAACTGCCGCCGGATCCTTTCCATCGGCAGTTAACTGTCGATGGGGTTAAAAACGTAAAATACTGGTGTTTTTTAGCTTTGTATGAAGTGGGAAAAACAATTTTTGAAAACAAATGAGACTGAGTAAAAGACTTGACTTATCAACTCGTTAGGTGTTTACCCAACAACTTGGCTTCATTTTCCAAATTGGCTCCTACTAGTTAATTAAAGTTATTAAAGTGTTCAACAAAATTAAATTAAGTTACTAGTAGTAAAGTGCTAAACAAAACAAAGAGCGTCAGCAAACAATCGGAAGCATCATATTCGTAGCACTCATTTGGTGGGATGGCGATGGCGATGGCGATGGCGATGGCGATGGCGATGGCGATGACATCATGATTATTATTTTATTTATTTTTGAATGGAAAACATTGTGATTGAATCCGTTAATATTTCATTATCCTATAAATATTAAAGGACAAATTACAATTAAGAAAAAGTAATTTGATGTCAAGAGTACGAAGGATACCTCAACCCCATACGATAGGTGCGTGAAAAACCATATTCTAGATCAAATTAGATTAGTGGAATCTTGTTTGGTCACAAACATTTGGATACATCATTTATGCGTACACAAACAAAATTTTATATATATTATTTAATTGTTTTAAAAATACATATATAATTCATTTGTTTTTCTACCTTTTCTCAAGTATGAGAGTGTGTCCAAATAAATTGCTAAAATACTTGTGATGGACTAAGTATTTTCCATCAGACTAAAGTTTGGCGATAATAAATACACCATCCTTCTTGTGATTGGTCCGTTACACCAGCCCATATGGGATTGGTTTGGGGAATCCAACTCGACAATAAGTCGTTGCCCATATGAGGGTTCCCTCTTTTTAATAGTCCACATATGCGGATGCCATTGCCTCGAAAGGTTGAGAAGAGTCATCCTTTGGCTAATGGCCGACTTCTACGAGTTGACAAACCTGGATTGCAATAATTTATGGCAAAGTATACACATACATTTTGCAGATAATCAAACGAAATATAAGAAGAATAAAATCCATTCTAAATAAAGTGGACCAGATGTGTACACCATGACCATCAAAATAAAGATAAATATTGTCATTAATACTAGATGAAGATCAGACACATACGTCACGACCCCTTAAATGTACCAAGATCAAAATATATACACCTATCAGGCTCAAAGTTATCTGATGCATTCTCTGGTATTATCTCCCGTGACAGTTCTGAGGTGTTCTCTTGGGTCGAGCCCAAACCGTCTCTGGATGTCGACAAAGCCTCCACAAGGCCATCCTTTCAAACAACGCGATAAGGGTACATTACACCCTTGTCTACGGTCATTTTGTGGAAGTATTCCAATCGGGAAACTGCATTATCAAAACCTTCAACCACAACTTTCTCCAACACGTTCCGGAAGCTTTCACGCTCAGCCTCCCATGCCACCTTGTCAGCTTCCAGTGCTTCCAATTGAGCAGCCAAGTCCTTATCTGAATTTTTTTCCCTACCACCAACATAGACAACATTTAAGTCCTGGAAATAGACGAGATCATCCTTTTCTTTTTCCTTTACTATCATCTTGGAAATGGATCTTGTGGCGGAATCCTCCAGATTCTGGATCTTTTTGGCCCTCTCCACCAACATCACATTGGCCCCGTCCAATATGGTCACCTTATCCACCAAATCCATATCCACAAGGAGGACATGTCCCTCTAGTTAACTATTTATCAGTCAACTTCTCTTTTTCGGTATTGAGTTCTTGGTCTATTGTGAATAACGAATAAGTAAGGGTAACCAACTTGGTCATGTATATGATGAATTCAACCAGGGTTTGCAGGGTGGGTGGACAAAACATAAGGGGCTCATGAAAAATGACATCAACTTAGTAGCAGTCGAGACCGCATCATCTTGAGTACTTCCCCCTGGGGAGATTTTAGCTTTCTTAGAAGGTTGGATTGGAGGAATTCGGTATGACGTCCCTCCAAGATCCAGCCCCACCGGGTTAGGACCCGAATGACCACCATCACCTAAAGGATGGGAAGAATTGAAGAAGAAGAAGAAGAGATATGAGTCCCCTTCTTTTTGGCTTTCCCGTTGTTCAGATAACTTAGAGCCAATATGCTTCCTGAAAAGGAAAAAAGGAAGAAAGATTATTAGTGACAAGCAAAAATACAAGAAAAATAATAAGAAAGCTCAGAGAATGAAGGATCACAGACCAAGAAGGGCTTTCGCCTCATCTAAACTACCATACTCTAAAAGGCTTTTGGAATCGATGGTCCGTTTCTTAAGTTCGTCATATATGGTCTCGACTATTACAAGTATCTAATTACAACAGTGAGGCTTTTGGAATGTTACCGCTATAAAAAATGTCCAAGATGGGTGAGAACTAAGAACATGTTTTCGCTTATTCTTTGGAGGGTTCACATATTTTATAGCGGTAACATTCCGATAAAATATTTAATCTTACCCACTTGCAATAAAAAAAGGTCAGTAACATATTTTATTGGAATGTTACCGCTATAAAATATGTGAATTCAGTTCTCCCCCTAAAGAATAAGCGAAAGCGTGTTCTCAGTTCTCACCCATCTTGGACATTTTTTTATTCTTTATGGAAGCTACTCAAACAATGTAGTATCACTAGAACATAAAGTGCACCTATTGAGAATTTTGTTACTTGTGTTTTGTGGAATTGGAGGAAGGCAGTTAACAATCCTTTATCGGAAGGTATCTGAATGCAACATGAATACACAAAATTAAATTTTAATTATAATTTAATTTATATAAATTGTTAACGAGTTCTTTCACTCTCATTCATACATAACTAGTTGGGATCATTAGTTATGTTTGATTTATATCATAAGCACAACTAAAGTTATTGAGTAACATAGAAACTGATGGAAACATCTAGAAAAAAGGAAGAAAAGGTATAAGCTGAAATAGCCATTGTATTGAATTACTTGTGAATGAAGCAATTACAAGTATTTATAGGATTCTATTGATAGACTATGTTAAGCTATTGTGTTCTCTATCTTATAGGATTATATCCTTTACAATAACAAACTTAGAAGTTGGTTACAACCGTTTTGTTTACTAGGAGCTGTGATAGCTTGTGTTGCAAGTCATTGTGACTTAGTGTGTTCTTCTTCTTCTTTGTTATCTAGCAAGCTTGTTTCTAAGTCCTTGATATTATGCTTCAATATCCTCCCGCAAGCTGGAGCATGATAGATGTTGATCATGCCAAGCTTGGACACAAAAGAATTGAACTTTGGAGGTGGTAAAGGTTTAGTCAAGAAATCTGCTAATTGTTCTTCAATGTCAATGGGAAGCAATTTCAGAATACCCTTCTGCACCTTTTCTCTGACTAAATGGTAGTCTATCTCCAAATGTTTTGTTCTCTCATGGAACACAGGATTAGAAGCAATGTGTATAGCACGTTGGCTATCACAATATAAGACTGGTTGCTTGTTGCATGTGATGTGTAAATCCTTCAAAAGATACATGAGCCATTGGAGTTCACAGGTTACAGTTGATAAAGCCCTGTATTCAGCTTCATATAAAGACCTTGAGACAGTTGCTTGCTTCTTAGCACGCCATGAGATTAGAGAAGAGCCTAAGAAGAAGCAGAAACCTGTTGTGGATCTTCTTGAATCAATACATCCTGCCCAGTCAGCATCCACATAACCTAGAATTTGTAACTCTGAAGATCTAGGAAAAAATAATCCATGACTAGGGTTTTGTTTAAGGTATCGGATAACTCTGCAAGCTGCTTTGTAATGTAAGACAGTTGGGGCATGAAGGAATTGACTCAGCAGTTGAGTGGCTAATGTGATGTCAGGTCTGGTAGTGTTAAGATATAGTAGTCTTCCAATGAGCCTCCTGTAGCAAGACACATTAGCAAAAGGTTTGCTATTGTCTTGATGCAATTTTGTGGAGGTATCCAAAGATGTACTAGCAGGTTTAGATCCCAGAAGACCAGAAGAATCTAAAAGATCCAGACAATAATTTCTCTGAGATATAGTGATGCCTGCTGAAGAATGAGCAACTTCCAAGCCTAAGAAATACTTTAGAACACCTAAGTCCTTAATCTTGAACTTAGAGTCTAGGATGGATTTGATTCTATCAAATTCATGGAGAGAGGAACCTGCTAGAATGATGTCATCCACATAGACTAACAAAGCTGTGAAATTCTTGCCTTTTTGATGTGTGAATAGAGAATAATCTGAGTTGGACTGAACGTAGCCTTCACTAAGCAAGAGTGAGGTCAACTTTTCATACCATTTTCTGCTGGCCTGCTTGAGTCCATATAAACTTTTCTGCAGCTTGCAAACCGTGTTTGGTGCACTGATAACACCTTCTGGGATGCTCATGTAAACATTTTCTTGTAAATCCCCATGAAGAAAAGCATTGTTCACATCCAATTGGTGAAGATGCCAATGTTGGGTGGATGCAAGAGCTAATAAGATTCTGACTGTAGTTAATTTTGCAACAGGAGAAAAGGTATCAAAGAAATCAAGTCCTTCAACCTGATTGTAACCTTTGGCAACTAACCTAGCCTTGTATCTCTCAATGCTCCCATCAACTTTGTGCTTGATCTTGTACACCCATTTACTGCCTATAGGCTTAACGCGAGGAGGAATGTTCACAATTTTCCAGGTTCCATTCTTCGCCAAGGCATCTAACTCAGACTCCATAGCCTTTAACCAATGGTCAGACTGACATGCTTCTTTATAGGTTTTGGGATCAGTATCATTTGTGACAGAAAGAGAAAAGGCTCTATGTGATTTAGACAGATGTGCAAAGAATGAAAAGATGTAATAGGGTAAGGAGTACCTTGTTGGAACAAAATGTATGAACAACTCTCTTTTGAGTTTTGATGATAACAAAGTGTTAAAAAGGAAATTGGATATGCTAATACTTGATTCTAGTGTGCAGAACCATATACTTAAAGATTGGTATCTAACAATAGTTCTGAAAGAACAAGTTAAGAGCAAGAAGGAAAATATAGAAGCTTGTGTTTCAAGGCAGCGTCTGAAGGCAGCTTCTGAAGGCAGCGTCTGAAGGCAGCTTCTGAAGGCAACGTCTGAAGGCAGCTTCTGAAGGCAGCGTCTGAAGACAGTGTCTGATGAACAGTGCGTCTGAAGGCCAGGTTCTGAAGAAGTGCTTCTGATGAACAGTGTCTGATACCAGCTTCTGAAGAACTACATCTGAAGAACAAACTGGGAGTCTGAGTCTGAAGGAAACGTAGCAGTCAACAATTGCAACTGTCAACAGTAACGTACTGTACAGTCAGAACAGCTCCTTGCAACAATTGTCTCCTTGTACGAAACATTCTCCCTGTTTTAAGGAAACAATTCAAATTCCATTCCTCTGTTCCTCAGCTGCGCACACAATGTCAGGAAGGAATTAAATGCTGGATATAGCTTCTATGCCAACGACTCTTTTGATAAAATTGGCTCTTCTCAACAGCTCTTTAATTCTCTATAAAGGATTGAATGATTGAAGAAGATTTACAAGACTCATAAGAATGAAAGCGCTATACTCAGTTTTCTGAAACACAGTCCTGCCAAATCTGAAAGTCATCAAAACAACTTAGAAATTCTTACAAACTTCTTATCTTAGAATTTCTTAAGTGTAGGGTTTTTGTAGATTGGCTACATTTTGCAAAAACATCTACTAGCCAGATGCTGGGACAGATGTGGTAGCATATGGAACAGCATTACGTGAGTTGTGTTTTCGCGCCAGCTAGCGCTTTATATTTGTGTTCGCAATCTTCCAAAGATTTGCCTGAAGATTTATTTTCCTCTAGCTTGCTGATCAAGGCGCGTGTATCTGATTGAAGATTTGTTTGAAGTTTTATTTGCCTTGCCATTTGTTCTCCAAGATATTGTTCTATATTTGGAAGCTTTTTATTATTTCTAGAAGATTGTTTCAGCTGGACCGGTCAATGTCCATGCTCTATTTCGAAGCCCAGACCCGTGGTATCTCAGTACTATATATTTGTGAAGACAAACCCTAGTTGGGTAACTAAAAACCGTGTGTGTTATCAAAGCGTGTGTTTTAAGGTTTTTAGGGTTTTGTTTGTTAATTGTGAGCCTTGCTTGTATCACCCTGATTCAAGCTAAGGACTGAGTTTGTTTTGAGTTGTAATTTGTAAGCTGCTCCTAAGCTTTTAAGTACGGAGTAAGTATGTGTCATTAGCGTGTGTTTCTCTTGGTTGAGTTTTGTGTTTTGTGTGTTTGATAACAACACTGTCTGTGTTGCTGGTAGGAATTGAGACGGGGTCTCATATCTAGGAGTTCCTAGATAGAGTTGCCACTGGTAGGGTCTAGGTGCAAAGTCAAGTAGTGTGTCTGCGTTGGTCTTTTCACTAGAACTATAATAGTGGAATCATTCCTGGATTGGTATCCCCCAGAGTAGGAGAGTTGCTCCGAACTGGGTTAACAAACTCACTGTGTACTTTATATTTCCGCTGTGTTTCTTTTAATTTGTGCTTTGTTACGTTGTGCTATTTTAATTGTAGTTCTGAGTAGACACGCGCTCGGACAGTTGTGCCAACATTGTGCACAGCATATTTCAGTCAGGTTGCCAGGAATTTCAATTGGCATCAGAGCAGGCACCCTGTTCTGTGTGGGTGAGCTCCAGGGAAAGAAGTTTCTGGCTCAATGGATAAAGAAGGAGGACTGGTGAACAGACCACCCTTGTTGGATGGGTCGAACTATGACATTTGGAAATCACGCATGACAGCATTCTTGAAATCTCTAGACAGCAGAGCTTGGAAGGCTGTGATCAAGGCATGGGTCCCTCCTAAAATAAAAGATGCGAATAATGTTGATACTGATGAGTTGAAACCAGAAGAGGAGTGGTCTACAGCAGAAGACACTGCAGCTATTGGAAACTCTAAAGCCTTGAATGCCTTGTTTAATGGTGTAGACAAGAACATGTTCAGGTTGATTAAACAATGTACTATTGCCAAGGAAGCTTGGGATATCCTAAGAACAGCTCATGAAGGTACTCAAAAGGTCAAGAAGTCAAGGCTACAACTGCTAACAACACAGTTTGAGAATTTGAGAATGAAGGAAGGAGAGAGTGTTCATGACTTTCACATGAATGTGCTAGAATATGCTAACACATTTGAATCCTTGGGGGAAAAGATATCCGATGAAAAACTGGTAAGCAAAATTCTCAGGTCCCTGCCTAAGAAATTTGATATGAAAGTATGTGCTATTGAGGAGGCCCAAGATATTGGAAATATGAAAGTTGATGAGTTGATTGGATCTCTTCAAACTTTTGAATTAAAGGTTAATGAAAGATCTGAAAAGAAAGACAAAAACATTGCTTTCATCTCCAACACTGATGAAGATGATGTGGAGAGTAATTTAGATACTGATGAGAGCATCTCTGAAGATATTGTGTTGTTGGGCAAACAATTTAATAAAGTTGTGAAGAGGATGGACAGACGCCCTAGGACAAATGCTCCGGACAACAGTCGCAGCATCTTTAAAAATGTCAACAATCAGAGGAAACCTAGAACTGATGACAAAATCAATCAAAGCAAAGGGGTGCAATGCCATGAATGCGAAGGTTTTGGCCACATCAGAACTGAGTGTGCAACGTATCTGAAGAAACAAAAGAAGGTGATGACTGTATCTTGGACGGATGAGGATGAATCAGAAGAAGAATCTGAAACTGCAAAACATGTGAATGCCTTGACTGGAGTGTGCACATCTGACCATGAATCTAGTGATGAAGAGGTAACATATGATGAATTGGCTGATTCTTATAAGGAGCTATATCTCAAAAGTGAGGAAGTTTGTAGAACTTTAGAAAAACAAAAGAGGACCATTACTCTCTTGCAAGCTGAGAAAGACAAACTTCTGAAAATAAACTCTGACCTCAATGATGAGGTTATCTTACTTACTTCCAAGATTGGCAATATGAACAAGCAACTGCGGATGATGAACAAAGGTACTGATGCTTTAGACGAAATTTTGGAAATAGGACAGAAACCTGGAGATTCTAAAGGTATTGGGTTTGACTACAGTTCCTTGCCTCAGCAGAAACAATTACCAGCAAGACAATTTGTGCCACCTGTTAATACTCATGATCATACTATGTCAAGACAGATGCCCCAGCATCAGGTGAGACAACAGGCATCAGGATGTAGACCCAGATCAAAAGGAAGGAATTATAGTTGGGTATGTCACTACTGTGGAAGAAAAGGACATATCAGACCTTTCTGTTTCAAATTACATGGTTACCCAGACAGGACCTATTCACCAAGACCTGATCCCGCAGTAAAGATCACCAAGAAGCAGTGGAAGCAGAAAAATGATAATGTCACAAGCAACACTATGAATCCTAGAAAAATGGAACCAGAAGCTGATGAGATTGCTCAAATTGCTCATACTTCTCTGAGAGTGTCATCCAGAAATGATTGGTACTTTGACAGTGGATGTTCCAGGCATATGACTGGTGATAAAAAATTACTTGACTGATGTTAAGCCTTATGCTACAAGCTTTGTGACTTTTGGAGATGGAGCCAAAGGAGAAATAAAGGGTGTAGGAAATCTTGTGGAAGAGGGTCTACCCAAACTTGATAAGGTGCTTCTTGTGAAAGGATTAACTGCAAACTTAATTAGTATTAGTCAACTATGTGATCAAGGAATGAAGGTCAACTTTACTAAGAGTGAATGCTTAGTGGCTAACAGTGAAGGGGACATCCTGATGAAAGGTGTTAGATCAAAGGACAATTGCTACTTGTGGGTCTCTCAAGATAAAGCAAAGTTATCTAATTGTTTAATAACCAAAGAAGATGAAGTTAAGCTATGGCACCAAAAGCTTGGACATCTGAATCTCAGAAGCATGAAGAAAGCTATTGCTGAAGGAGCCATCAGAGGTTTACCAAAACTCCAAATTCAGGAAGGAAGTATATGTGGAGAATGCCAGATAGGAAAACAGACCAAGATGCCTCACCAGAAGCTGCAACATCTGTCCACATCCAGAGTTCTTGAGCTATTGCACATGGACTTAATGGGACCAATGCAAGTCGAAAGCTTAGGTGGTAAGAAGTATGCTTTTGTTGTTGTTGATGATTTTTCTAGATATACTTGGATAAATTTCATTAAGGAGAAATCAGACACCTTTGAAAAATTCAAAGATCTTTGCTTACAACTTCAGAGAGAAAAGGATTGTGGAATTATTAGAATCAGAAGTGACCATGGGAAGGAGTTTGAGAATGGTAAGTTCTCTGATTTCTGTAATTCTGAAGGAATATTTCATGAGTTCTCTGCACCCATTACTCCTCAACAAAATGGGATAGTTGAGAGAAAGAACAGGACTTTGCAAGAATCTGCTAGGGTTATGCTACATGCAAAGAAGCTGCCATTTTTCTTTTGGGCTGAAGCCATGAACACAGCCTGCTATATTCATAATAGAGTGACTTTGAGAAAAGGTACATCTACAACCTTGTACGAGCTATGGAAGGACAGGAAGCCAACAGTGAAGCATTTTCATGTGTTTGGAAGTAAGTGTTATATTCTAGCTGACAGGGAACCAAGAAGAAAGATGGATGCTAAAAGTGAAGAGGGAATCTTTCTAGGCTATTCTACAAACAGCAGAGCCTATAGAGTATACAACTCCAGAACCAAGACAGTGATGGAATCCATAAATGTTGTTGTAGATGATGAAGGAAATAATGCTATGCCAGATGATGCTACATTTGACGCAGCTTCTGACCTACAGGAAGCAAAGAAAGCAGATGAAGCAAGTGATAAGCAAGATTCTGAAGTAACTGGCCCAGAGAAGACTGCTCCCAACAAAGGACCATCTATCAGAGTTCAGAAAAATCATCCCATAGATCAAGTCATTGGCGATCCTAACCAAGGGATCACAACTAGAAGGAACTATGATGAGGTATCAAATTCTTGCTTTATTTCTAAACTTGAACCAAAGAATGTTAAGGAAGCTCTAACTGATGAGTTCTGGATTAATGCTATGCAAGAAGAGTTAACTCAGTTCAAGAGAAGTAATGTGTGGGACCTAGTTCCTAGACCAGATAATGTGAATGTTATAGGTACCAAGTGGGTTTATAAAAACAAGTCTGATGAAAATGGTACTATCACTAGAAACAAAGCTAGACTGGTTGCACAAGGATATTCTCAAATTGAAGGTGTAGACTTTGATGAGACTTTTGCTCCTGTAGCTAGGTTGGAATCTATTAGATTGTTACTTGGGATTGCATGCATACTAAAATTCAAGTTGTATCAGATGGATGTCAAGAGTGCCTTTCTCAATGGGTACTTGAATGAAGAGGTCTATGTGGAACAGCCTAAAGGTTTCATTGATCCTAGTTTTCCAAACCATGTGTACAAATTGAAGAAAGCTCTATATGGCCTGAAGCAAGCTCCTAGAGCTTGGTATGAGAGACTTGCTGAGTTTCTAATCAACCATGGTTATAGGAAAGGGGGAAATGACAAGACCCTGTTTGTGAAAGATGAAAATGGACAGTTAATGATTGCTCAAATATATGTAGATGACATAGTCTTTGGAGGAATGTCTGACCAGATGATAGAGCATTTTGTTCAGCAAATGCAATCTGAATTTGAGATGAGTCTTGTAGGTGAGCTAAAGTTCTTTCTTGGTCTTCAAGTGAAACAAATGGAAGATACTATATTTATCTCTCAAAGTAAGTATGCTAAAAATATAGTCAAGAAATTTGGGATGGAAAATGCTGCTCATAAAAGAACTCCTGCTCCCACACATGTAAAATTATCAAAGGATGAGAAAGGTGTGAATGTTGACCAGAGCATGTATAGGAGTATGATAGGAAGTCTTCTATATCTTACAGCAAGTAGGCCAGATATCACATTTGCAGTTGGAGTGTGTGCCAGATACCAAGCTGAACCAAAAATAAGTCATCTGACTCAAGTAAAGAGAATTCTGAAGTATGTGAATGGTACTAGTGATTATGGTATGTTGTATTCTCATGGGGAAAGCACTGTGTTGTTTGGATATTGTGATGCTGACTGGGCTGGAAGTGCAGATGATAGAAAGAGTACCTCTGGTGGATGCTTCTTCCTAGGCAACAACCTTATATCCTGGTTCAGTAAGAAGCAAAACTGCATTTCTTTGTCTACAGCTGAAGCTGAGTACATAGCAGCTGGTAGTAGTTGTTCTCAATTGTTGTGGATGAGACAGATGCTGAGTGAGTACAATGTCAAGACAGATGCTATGACATTATATTGTGATAATCTGAGTGCAATTAATATCTCCAAGAATCCTATTCAACATAGCAGGACCAAACACATTGACATTAGACATCATTTTATAAGGGATCTTGTTGAAGACAAAATTGTTACTCTTGAACATGTTTCAACTGAAGAGCAATTAGCAGATATTTTTACCAAAGCCCTTGATGCTAATCAATTTGAAAAATTAAGACGGAAGTTGGGGATATGCTTAGTTGAAGAATTGTAGCAATTAATGTGCAAGGGACGTGCAGCTATTATTTTTTCCCTCGTCAACCGCTTATTGCACGTCACTCAAGGAGGTTATTGCTCACTTGCCTTTTTCAAAACTCTTGCACGTTATCATCATTACCTTTGTCCTAACTTCTCTCAACCTCTCATTGCCTCTCTTACCGCGCACATCTTCATTCAAAAATCGTCCACTTCTCATACCTTCACATTCCACATCATCACCATGGCTGATTCGTCTTCGCATCCAATTACACAAGATCAAGCTGAAGCCGTCATCACTGATGCGCAACCCCTCACCACTATCCCTAGCGCTCCTACAAAGAAGCGTCGCACTAGGGCTTCTGCACCACGAAGGAAGACACCTGTCAAATCTAGCAAAGCTGCCTCCTCCACCGCTGTGAACACCAGATCAAAATCAAAAGGTAAATCTTCTACCACTCCTGCTGCTCCAAAAGTAGGACTTAGTATGGGTGATCTGTATCTTAAGGACAACCCTTTTGTATCGACTGTTGTTGAACCACATGCTGAACCTTCTGTCACTGAATCTGAAAATGTCGCTGTTGAGAGTACTGTAGCCATGCCCGAAACCCTAGGTTCTGATAATCCTAAGGTAGATGAAAAATTAGCTGGTGATTCTTCGAATTCTCCTATCGAGAAAGATGTTACTACTGGTTCTGGTGAAAAGGATGATGTTGATACGGCTGTGTCTGAGACACCTGCTGATTCCCCTGCCACAACAAAGAATGCTGTGACAGATGCTCCCGCATCTTTGTCACAAGCTAGAGAGGAGCCTGATGTGGTGGTTCCTAATATTTCTGGTTCTGTGAGTATTGCTGAGAGTGAGTCCTCAGAGTCTGAAGATGAAGGGACTGAGACTCAAGATGTTGTAGATGATACTGAGACTGCTATTTTAGACTGTGCTGACACTATTGTTGTTGAGGAAGCTGTGCCTGAAGAAAGACCTCAGGAAGAAACTGGTGCTATTGGTGTTGCTCGCAGGACAAGGAGCAAATCTGACAAAACTGCTGCAGTGGTCAGTGAAGGAGAAAAGGATAGGAAGAAGAAAACTGTAAAGGCTGGGAAGAGGCCTGTGTATGGTCCCCCCAAGGCTGGAAGCAAGAAGGTGGCTCAAAGTGGTCACAAGAAGAAGAGCTTAAAAAGAAAAGACCCTCCCTCCAGTGACTCTGAGTTTGAGGTTGCTGAGCATGACGCTGCTACATCTGGTGGGGCTTCCAGAAAAACAATGAAGGGTATGAAGATACCTCTGACTATTCCTCCTGCCCCTCTTGATAATGTTTCCTTTCATTTGGAAAATGGTTCCTCTAGGTGGAAGTTCATATACCACAGAAGACTGGGTCTTGAAAGAAATCTTAAAGAAGATGTTTTCAAGTGTCAAAAGCTGGTTGATTTGTTGGAGTTTGCTGGTCTAATGAAGACTGTGAGAAATTTGGGTCCTTGTTATGATAAGCTGGTCAGGGAGTTTTTGGTGAATGTTTCTGATGAGTGTGATGACACAAGAAACCCTGAGTATAGGAAAGTTTTTGTTCGTGGTAAGTGTGTGAATTTTTCTCCTATGGTGGTCAATGCATATCTTGAGAGGTCTACTGAGGAGACCCCTGAGCTTGAGGTCACTGAGGACACAATCTGCAGGACAATTACTGATAACAAGATTCGACATTGGCCAAAGCATTTGTCTTCTGCTCAACTGTCTCCTTTGTATGCTGTTTTGAATAGGATCTGTGCTCAAAATTGGACTCCAACCACTCACTCCAATTCTGTTGCATCTGGGTTGGCCAAGTTTATCTATGCTGTAGGGACCAAGTCTCCCTTTGATTATGGAGCCTACATCTATTACCAAGTTTTGGAGCATGCTAAATCTTTTGCTATTAAGTTTCCAATTGCTTTTCCTACCCTTCTGTGTGGAATTATTCTTCAGCAACACCCTGATATTTTGATCAGTAGTGATGAGCCCTGCAAGAGGCCTGGTCCTATGGCTTTGGATTGCAGTCTGCTATCTGAGACACATGATGCTGATGTAGCTGGTACTTCTGTCCGGACATCTGGTGTGCTCTCCAGAAAGCAGATGATTGCTGAGCTTACTGAAACTAGTGTGGCCCTTGGAGCTAGGAAGGTGAAGATTGACAAGATCATTGCAGCTTTGAAGGCTGAAGCTGATGCTGAGGGTGAGCAGGATGAGGAAGAAGGAGATAAGGATGTTGCTTCTGCTGATGCTACTGAGGATGCCTCTGATGATTCTGAGGATTTCTGATTTCCTTGTTTTGTTCTGAATCCTTTTGATGTACTCTTTTTGATTTTGTTGGTGACTGGGCTATGCCCTGAATTCTTATGCACCTTGTGTGCCTCTGGTCTGTAATATGCACTCTATGTGGTTACTATCCACTCTTTATGGTTCTATGCACTTTCTATGAGTATGCCCTATCTGTTGGTTGTCAGAATTTTTGGCTAAAAAGGGGGAGTAGAATTGATTTATATCTGTTACTTGTGTGCATGATTTGAAGCTTATCTTATGTATGGTTACATGTGTTGAGGGGGAGTGTAGTATATGTTGAGGGGGAGTACTGGTACATGCATGTTTTGAGGAGGAGCTATCTTAAGCTTTTTACTTGGTGTGTGGAAATTTATTTTTTCCTTCTCTATGTGATTCCACTATATGAGAGTTTATTTCTCTCTTGTTGTTCCTGTGAGGCTAGATGTTTGTGTTATCTGGTGCATGTCTCTGATTCTACTTGCAAGCCATCTTTGACTAATTCTCGCTTTGAAGTAATCTCACTTTATGCTACGATATTTTCTTTCCTTGTTGTGTGCCTATGTTGACGTGAAGGAAACTTATCTGTGTATCTCCCAAAGAACTGGCTCTAGAGTGTTTTAGCCAAAATTTGCCAAAGGGGGAGATTGTAGGGTTTTTGTAGATTGGCTACATTTTGCAAAAACATCTACTAGCCAGATGCTGGGACAGATGTGGTAGCATATGGAACAGCATTACGTGAGTTGTGTTTTCGCGCCAGCTAGCGCTTTATATTTGTGTTCGCAATCTTCCAAAGATTTGCCTGAAGATTTATTTTCCTCTAGCTTGCTGATCAAGGCGCGTGTATCTGATTGAAGATTTGTTTGAAGTTTTATTTGCCTTGCCATTTGTTCTCCAAGATATTGTTCTATATTTGGAAGCTTTTTATTATTTCTAGAAGATTGTTTCAGCTGGACCGGTCAATGTCCATGCTCTATTTCGAAGCCCAGACCCGTGGTATCTCAGTACTATATATTTGTGAAGACAAACCCTAGTTGGGTAACTAAAAACCGTGTGTGTTATCAAAGCGTGTGTTTTAAGGTTTTTAGGGTTTTGTTTGTTAATTGTGAGCCTTGCTTGTATCACCCTGATTCAAGCTAAGGACTGAGTTTGTTTTGAGTTGTAATTTGTAAGCTGCTCCTAAGCTTTTAAGTACGGAGTAAGTATGTGTCATTAGCGTGTGTTTCTCTTGGTTGAGTTTTGTGTTTTGTGTGTTTGATAACAACACTGTCTGTGTTGCTGGTAGGAATTGAGACGGGGTCTCATATCTAGGAGTTCCTAGATAGAGTTGCCACTGGTAGGGTCTAGGTGCAAAGTCAAGTAGTGTGTCTGCGTTGGTCTTTTCACTAGAACTATAATAGTGGAATCATTCCTGGATTGGTATCCCCCAGAGTAGGAGAGTTGCTCCGAACTGGGTTAACAAACTCACTGTGTACTTTATATTTCCGCTGTGTTTCTTTTAATTTGTGCTTTGTTACGTTGTGCTATTTTAATTGTAGTTCTGAGTAGACACGCGCTCGGACAGTTGTGCCAACATTGTGCACAGCATATTTCAGTCAGGTTGCCAGGAATTTCATTAAGTATAGAGTCTTAAATCTGTGTTGTATTTTGTGAACACCACTGATTGTATATCAAGTGTTCAACTCAAACATATTCTTTTGTAAATCTGTTTGATTCAAAGTCTCTTACTTTGTGTTTGAGCATAGGAAGTCTCTTGCTTTGTGCTTGAGCAATTGTAATCTTTGTGATTATAGTGAAAATCTCTTGTAAGTGACAAGGGGACTGGACTACTTCCGGGTTGTGGAAGGAACCAGGATAAACTGCTTGTCTCTCTCTCTCTCTCTCTCATTTACTTTATACCCGCTGCAAAACACTCTGAAAATAGTTTCAGAATCTGATCTATATCTGATTCTGAACTATCCTAAGTTTTTAAGAAAGAAAAGAAAAAGCCAACACAATTCAACCCCCCTCTTGTGTTTTTCTCACCTTCAGTTGGTATCTGAGCTCCAATTCTGATATTCAATCACCTAACAGTGAGTCAGTAAAGATCCTGAGAAAAACATGGCTTCTAGCAGTTCCCCTCCACCTTCTCCTAGAAATCACGCTTCTGTATCATATGATTATGGTACAGGTGAAAGGCAATCTCGCTCACACAATAAACCTCCTATGTTTACTGGTGATCCTGAGAAATTCTCATGGTGGAAAAGCAAAATGTATAGTCATATCATTGGAATAGATGATAGTCTATGGGACATCATTGAAGATGGTATAACTATACCAGTTGATGAAGAAGGAGTGGCTATTAATAGAAGAGGCCTTACTGTTGCTGAAAGAAAGATCTACAGAAAACATCACAATGTAAGAGGCATCATTGTGGATTCTCTACCTCACACTGAGTATCAAAAGCTAAGTGATAAATCAACAGCTAAAGCCATCTTCACCTCTCTCTGTTCTAACTATGAAGGAAACAAGAAGGTTAGAGAAGCAAAAGCAAATATTCTAGTTCAGCAGTATGAGCTGTTCAGAATGAAGGAGGATGAAAATATTGAGACTATGTTCTCAAGATTTCAGACTCTGGTTTCTAGACTTCAGATTCTAAAGAAAAGCTATACTACTGCTGATCATGTGAACAAGATCCTCAGAAGTCTGCCATCTAAATGGAGACCTAAAGTGACTGCTATTGAGGAAGCTAAAGATCTAAATAATCTAAGTATTGAAGATCTTATAAGCTTTCTCAAAGTGCATGAACTGAGACTCAATGAAGATGATTCTGTTAGAAAGTCTAAGTCTATAGCACTGAAATCCAAAAGAAAGTCATCAAAAGCTCTAAAAGCTATAGAATCTGATGAAGAATTTCCTGAGGGAAATTCTGAACAAGATTCAGATGCTGAGGAACTTGCAATGCTTTCTAAAAGATTTCAGTACTTAATGAATAGACAAAAGAAGTTCTCTAAAAGAAGGAGTAACTTCAAAGGATCTGGTTCCAAGAGGGAAGATCAGAAGGGTTGCTACAACTGCAAGAAGACTGGTCATTTCATAGCTGAATGTCCTGAACTACAGAAGGACAAGTCAAAGGAGAAATCCAAGAAGACCAGCTCTAAATCAAGCAACTTCAGAAACAAGATCAAGAAAAATCTTATGGCAACATGGGATGATTTTGAAAATGAATCTGAGTCTGAGAAGGAAGATGGAGAAGAAGCAAACCTAGCTCTAGTGGCAACTGTATCTTCTGATGCAGAGTCAGGTTCAGACTCTGAAGAAGAAGATGAGGTATATTCTGAACTTACTCGTTCTGAACTTATTGATACAGTTAAGGATCTTATGAACCATCTCAAAAGCAAGTTGAGTCAATTAAAATCTTTAAAAAATAAATATAACTTGCTGACTGTTGAGAATCTCCAACTTCAGAATCACATCAATGAGATTGATGAAGAAGTTAGAGAACTCAGAGAAATGGCTCATAAGAAACCTGATGAAATTCCAAGTGAACAAGAAATTGTATTTCGGGATTTTATCTTAACTGGAATCAACAGAAGTAAGATTGCTTCTATGATTTATAATATTAGCAGAAACAGAGGAGAAGGTATTGGTTTAAAAAATGATCCATTTAATCATTCAAAAGAAGCAAATATACCATCTTGTTCTGGAAATATTATGAAAGGCACTAAGGTGTGTTTTGTACCTGCTTCTGAGATTTCTGAGAAACAGAATTCATCAGAAAATGAGAATGCTAAACCTGAGGTTCTGAACAACTCAGAATCCAAAACTTCTGAACCTAAGGGAAAGATGAAGGCAGAATCTAAAACTTTGCCAAAGTCTAAACCAAAAGGTTCTAAGTCTAAGACTATGAGGAAAACAGACTTTAAATCTGAAAAGGTTCAAAGTCTGAAGAGTTCAGAACCTAAGACAAGCAAGTCTCAGTCTCTGAAAACTTCAAACTCACATTTTCAAAAGACTGTGTTTATGAAACCTTCAAGGAATACTAATCCAGTTTATGCAAAACCTTTCAAACCTCAAAATGTCAGACCAAAGGTGCAAAGGAAGCCTTATCCTTTCAGAACTAACCAAAAAGGACCCATAAAGATATGGGTACCTAAATCTAAAATAATTTCTATTGCAGATATGCTTAACATCCAAAGAAAAGGAAAGGTCTTGGTACCTGGACAGTGGCTGTTCGCGTCACATGATAGAAGAAAGGTCTACGTTCCAAACCCTGACCATGAAAGAGGGAGGAACTATGGGATTTGGAGGAAATCAAAAAGGCAAGATCATTGGTACTGGTAAGATAGGTAATTCTTCCCTTTCCATTGATAATGCCTGGTTGGTAGATGGACTAAGACATAACTTACTTAGCATAAGTCAATTATGTGACAGTGGTTATGATGTCCTGTTTAATAAGAACACTTGCACTGTAATCAACAACAAAGATAAGTCTGTTGTGTTCAAAGGAAAGAGGAAGAACAATGTTTATAAAATTAATCTTTCAGAACTGGTTGATCAGAAGGTAGTTTTTCTTCTGTCAGTGAGTGATGAGAAATGGGTATGACACAAAAGGTTGAGACATGCTAACTGGAGACTCATCTCTAAGCTTAGCAAGTTGCAACTGGTCAGAGGCTTACCAAACATTGACTATCACTCAGATGCTCTTTGTGGAGCATGCCAGATAGGAAAAATTGCTAAAACTACTTTTAAATCCAAAAACATTGTTTCTACCTCCAGACCCTTAGAACTACTTCACATTGATCTGTTTAGTCCTGTTGGGACAACATCAATCAATGGGAAGAAGTATGGGTTAGTAATTGTTGATGATTACAGTAGGTGGACTTGGGTTAAATTCCTTAGAACCAAAAATGAAACATATGATGTGTTCAACAAATTCTGCAAGCAAGTACAAACAGAAAATGATTTGAAAATTTTTAAAGTTAGAAGTGATCATGGTGGTGAATTTGAAAATGAACCATTTGAAACTTTTTATGAAGAACATGGAATTCTCCATGAGTTCTCTTCTCCTAGAACTCCACAACAAAATGGAGTTGTAGAGAGAAAGAATAGATCTTTGCAAGAAATGGCCAGAACCATGATTCATGAATCTAAAATTGCAAAGTACTTCTGGGCAGAAGCTGTTAACACAACATGTTATATTCAGAACATGATCTATATAAAACCAATTCTGAATAAAACAGCATATGAATTATTCAAAGGAAGAATGCCAATCATTTCTTATTTTCATCAGTTTGGATGTACATGTTACATTCTGAACAATAAAGTCTACCTAAAGAAATTTGATGCTAAGGCTCACAAGGGTATCTTTTTAGGATACTCTGAGAGATCTAAAGCATACAGAGTGTACAATTCTGAAACACATGTTGTTGAAGAATCAATACACATTAGGTTTGATGACAAGAAGCTTGATAATAAAATATCAGAGCTAGTTGAGAGTTTTGCAGATAAACGGCTCTCAGTGGACCCTTCAGAACCTGAACAGATTTCTGAGTCTGAAGAAAGTCCAGAAGCTAAAAATACTGCAGAAGCTGAAAAACTCTTAGATGCTGACACTCCTCCTGAAGCTAATCAAGTTCAAGATGGTTCTGAACAAGGTCTTAATGATTATCAAGAAGCAAATCCACCCAGAAACTCATTCAAGTACAAGTCTTCACATCCTGAAGAGTTAATCATTGGAAATAAGGATAGTCCAAGAAAGACCAGATCAGCATTCTGTCAGAATGACTCTTTGATTGGACTACTGTCAATGATTGAACCTACAACAGCTGATGAAGCACTTACAGATGATGGATGGATTGTGGCTATGCAAGAAGAACTCAATCAGTTTCAAAGAAATGATGTTTGAGATTTAGTTGCAAAACCAAATCACAAGAACATTATTGGAACAAAATGGGTGTTCAGAAACAAGCTGAATGAACAAGGAGAAGTGGTCAGAAACAAAGCTAGACTGGTTGCTCAAGGCTACAGTCAGCAGGAACGAATAGATTACACTGAAACATTTGCTCCATTTGCAAGACTGGAAGCAATCAGGTTACTTCTTTCCTATGCAGTAAATCATAATATCATTTTATATCAAATGGATGTTAAGAGTGCTTTTTTAAATGGAGTCATTTCTGAAGAAGTGTATGTCAAACAACCTCCTGGTTTTGAAGATTTAAAACATCTAGATTTTGTTTTTAAACTTAAGAAATCATTGTATGGTCTGAAACAAGCTCCCAGAGCTTGGTATGAGAGACTAAGTAATTTCTTACTTAAAAATGATTTTGTACGAGGACAAGTTGATAATACACTTTTCAGAAAGACACTTAAGAAAGACATCTTAATTGTTCAAATCTATGTTGATGATATTATATTTGGTTCTACTAATGCCATTCTTTGCAAAGAATTTTCTAAGTTAATGCAGGATGAATTTGAAATGAGCATGATGGGAGAATTGAAGTTCTTTCTTGGAATTCAAATCAACCAATGCAAAGATGGAGTGTATGTTCATCAATCAAAATATACAAAGGAGCTTCTGAAGAAGTTCCAGCTTGAAGATTGTAAATTGATGACAACACCAATGCATCTAACCTGCAATTTAAGCAAAGAAGACACTGGCTCAAAGGTAGATCAGAAGATCTACAGTGGTATGATTGGTTCTATGTTATACTTAACAACTTCTAGACCAGATATTTTATTTAGTGTATGCTTGTGTGCAAGATTCCAATCAGATCCTAGATAATCTCATATGACTGTTGTCAAGAGAATCTTCAGGTATCTGAAGGGAACAACTAATCTTGGACTTCTGTATGAGAAATCCTTAGATTACAAGCTGGTTGGATTCTGTGATGCTGATTATACTGGTGACAGGATTGAAAGAAAATCCACCTGTGGAAATTGTCAATTCCTTGGTGAGAATCTGATATCCTGGGCCAGCAAAAGACAATCAACTATTGCATTGTCAACAGCAGAAGCAGAATACATCTCAGCTGCAAGTTAATGCACACAAATGCTCTGGATGAAACATCAGTTAGAAGACTATCAGATTCATGAAAACAACATTCCTATTTTCTGTGATAATACTGCTGCAATCTGTTTGTCTAAAAATCCAATTCTACATTCAAGAGCCAAGCATATTGAAATTAAACATCATTTTATTAGAGGTTATGTTCAGAAGGGTGTTTTGGATATTCAATTCATTGATACTGATCATCAATGGGCTGATATATTTACAAAACCCCTCACATAAGATAGATTTAATTTTATTAAAAAGAATCTGAACATGCATTTTATCTCTGGAAAAATTGCTTGACTCTGAATAAGAAACTGAGAATCTGAAGTTCATCAGAAGCTAAGACTTAACAGACACTCACTTTGAGAGTCTGAAGAAAGCTCAGCTTCTGAAAACATCAGAGTCTGAGTTTCAGAATCTGAATTTTTAAACTTCTGATAAAACTCATTATAAGTGGACACCTTACATGTGGCCCACTAATAAGAGTGAATCTGAACAGTTGTCTAACACATGGTCAGAATCTGATAAGTTATAACTGCTGGGCAGTGATGAATTAAGCTTTGGAAGTTGTACTTTGCCCCTCCTAAAGTCATCAATGTGCAATTGTGTTTAATGTTTTTCTGTTTTCAGTTTCTGAAATGTTTTAAAAATACTCAAAACACAGTCACACTTTCAATTTCTCATCTTAAATGTTCAGTTCTCAGACCTATTTAAAAACACTGAACATTTTTGTCTGAAAGAGTTCAGCATCACTGAACCATATGCTCTGTTTTTTGAAAGAGTTCAGTTGTACTGAACCATATGCTCTGAACATTTTTATCTCACGTTTTAACTCCCTTAAATTCTTGAATTTTCTTTTTGTTGATGAAAAAAGGGGGAGTAAAAGTAACAAGTATTTCAGGCTCTGATCTCAGAACATAAGTTAATTTTTATTGAAAATTAATTAACTTAGGAGAACATTTTCTCATCTCTTAGCCTCTGATTTAAATTCTGTTAGATAAACTGAATTTTCAATTCTGTGAATTAAACTGAATTTAAATAACTTGGATAAAACTCAAGGGGAGCTTACAAACCTCACCTTATGAATTATCAGACTCAGGGGGAGCTTACAAACCACAGACCCTGAAGTCAGTTTGTTATTTAAATTCTGAATGTATATACACTTTGATTTTTCATCTGTTTGATTTAAACTGAATTTAATTAACCTAGATAAGACTCAGGGGGAGCTTACAAGCCTCACCTTGTGGATTATCAGACTCAGGGGGAGCTTACAAACCTCAGACCCTGAAGTCAACTTGTTAATTAAATTAACAACAATTTTCTATTAATACTTATGTTTGTCATCATCAAAAAGGGGGAGATTGTTGGAACAAAATGTATGAACAACTCTCTTTTGAGTTTTGATGATAACAAAGTGTTAAAAAGGAAATTAGATATGCTAATACTTGATTCTAGTGTGCAGAACCATATACTTAAAGATTGGTATCTAACAATAGTTCTGAAAGAACAAGTTAAGAGCAAGAAGGAAAATATAGAAGCTTGTGTTGCAAGGCAGCGTCTGAAGGCAGCTTCTGAAGGCAGTGTCTGAAGGTAGCTTCTGAAGGCAGCGTTTGAAGGCAGCTTCTGAAGGCAGCGTTTGAAGGCAGCGTCTGAAGACAGCGTCTGATGAACAGTGCGTCTGAAGGCCAGGTTCTGAAGAAGTGCTTCTGATGAACAGTGTCTGATACCAGCTTCTGAAGAACTGCATCTGAAGAACAGACTGGGAGTCTGAGTCTGAAGGAAACGTAGCAGTCAACAATTGCAACTGTCAACATTAACGTACTGTACAGTCAGAACAACTCCTTGCAACAATTGTCTCCTTGTACGAAACATTCTCCCTGTTTTAAGGAAACAATTCAAATTCCATTCCTCTGTTTCTCAGCTGCGCACACAATGTCAGGAAGGAATTAAATGTTGGATATAGCTTCTATGGCAACGGCTCTTTTGATAAAATTGGCTCTTCTCAACAACTCTTTAATTCTCTATAAAGGATTGAAGGATTAAAGAAGATTTACAAGACTCATAAGACTGAAAGCGCTATACTCTATTTTCTGAAACACAGTTCAGCCAAATCTGAAAGTCATCAAAACAACTTAGAAATTCTTACAAACTTCTTATCTTAGAATTTCTTAAGTATAGAGTCGTAAATCTGTGTTGTATTTTGTGAACACCACTGATTGTATATCAAGTGTTCAACTCAAACATATTCTTTTGTAAATTTGTTTGATTCAAAGTCTCTTACTTTGTGTTTGAGCATAGGAAGTCTCTTATTTAGTGTTTGAGCAATTGGAAGTCTCTTACTTTGTGTTTAAGCATAGGATGTCTCTTGCTTTGTGCTTAAGCAATTGTAATCTTTGTGATTATAGTGAAAATATCTTGTAAGTGACAAGGGGACTGGACTACTTCCGGGTTGTGGAAGGAACCAGGATAAACTGCTTGTGTCTCTCTCTCTCTCTCATTTACTTTATACCCGCTGCAAAACACTCTGAAAATAGTTTCAGAATCTGATCTATATCTGATTCTGAACTAACCTAAGTTTTTGAGAAAGAAAAGAAAAAGGCAACACAATTCAACCCCCCTTCTTGTGTTTTTCTCACCTTCATACCTGGAATGATTGCTTCTGATGAATGAGAAGAAGAATGATTACATACATAGTCTGCAAGATAGGCTGGTGGTTTCTTAGCTCTAGTAGGTTTGGAAGATGAATTTGGTTGTAAGGGTTGTTGAAGCTGAGTGTTGTCAGAAGTAGGTGAAATTTCATTTTGTAAAGTTGGAGAATAAGGTATAAGAGCTGAGGTGGGAACAGTTGTATCAGCAGAGGGAAAATCAATGGGAATAGGAGACTGACTTGGATAATAATGCCAAGTAGGTTGATATGGAAAGATGTTTTCATGATGGGTAACATTTATGGAAACAAAGATTTCCTTAGTGTTAATGTCTAACAAAACAATACCTTTCATGCCATGTTTGTATCCTAAAAGGTGACAACTTGGGTACCCATCAATAAAAGATGGGTAACACAACCCATGCTGAGTTGACACCAATCAAAGTTACTTGTTTGTTTTCTATTATTTTTAATATTATATAAATACATTGTTTTGATTGGACCAACTCAACATGGGTAGTATTACCCACCTTTTATTGATGGGTAAACAAGAATTTCCCATCCTAAAAACACACACTTTCTTGCTCTAGAAGCTAGCTTGCTTCTATGAGCTTGCAGTGTTGAAGCAAAGACTAAAGAACCAAAAACTTTCAATTGATTTAAATCAGGTAAAGTTTTTTGAATTAAAAAATAAGGAGTGTGATTTTCAATAATAGGACTGGTAACTCTATTCATAATGAAAACAACATAAGACCAAAAATGTTTAGGTAGATTTGATTGGAAAAGTAAAGCTCTAACAATGTTCAAAATATGTTGGTGTTTTCTCTCAACTCTAGAATTTTGTTGAGGGGTCTCAACACAACTAGTTTGATGTAAAATTCCTTTTGAATAATAAAATTGAGGCATTGTAAATTCAGGACCATTGTCACTTCTTAAAATTTTTACTTTGCAAGAAAACTGATTTTCAATTAAAGTCACAAAGTTAATGACATGTTGTCTAGTTTCAGCCTTGGTTTTCATAAGGGTTAACCAAGTGTATCTACTGAAATCATCAACTGCAGTTAAAAAATATGAATGACAATGAATAGATTTAACAGCAATGGGACCCCAAATGTCAAAATGTATTAGCTCAAAAGGCTTATTTGCTCTATTACAGCTTGAATCAAAAGGAAGCTTTCTGTGTTTAGCGAAATGGCATACATCACAGATTGCTTTGCTATCAACATTAACAAAAGGAAAACTGGAATGTAGAGATTTCATCCTAGAAAAAGATAGGTGACCTAATCTAAAGTGCCAAAGTGCACTATCTGGTAAAGGTAGATGAAGGAGTGGTCTTGCTTATGTTGCAAGCTACCTTATCTGAAAGAGCTAAGTAGTATAATCTTTCTCTTCTATCACCAGAACCAATCATCCTCAGAGTGCTCTTTTCCTGAATGAAACATTTAGAACCATTAAAATTAATTGTGCAATTTAATGAATGACAGAGTTTTGGCACAGACAACAAATTGAAACGAAATTCAGGAACATATAACACATTTGTGATAGTAAAATCAGAATTGAATTTAATGGTTCCAGCATGTTTGGCTATTGCATAGTGGCCAGTAGGCAATCTAATATGAATGGGTGTGATTTCATTGTAAGCATAAAACCACTGCAGAGTTCCACAAATGTGATCACTAGCTCCTGAATCAATGATCCAAGAGTTTAGAGTAAAACTATGACATGTTAAGGAAAAAGTGTAACTGGTATCTTGCTTTCCATCTGATATATGACCAGTGGGAATGGAGGATAAAACCTGATTAGAAGAAGCATGTACAGGTACTGAATCTTGGTTAAGGGATGAAGTCTGAAGTAAATGCATCAACTTTTCATACTGCTCAGTAGTAATAGAAGGAGAAGCCTTTCCTACTTCATTGTGAGAACTAGAATCCACATTATCACCATCATTATCAGTGGATGCAACATGATTTGCAGAAGAATTATTATTGAAATTCCTTTGAAGATGAGGGGGGAATCCATGCTTCTTGTAGCAAGTATCAATGGTATGACCATTTCTTCCACAAAACGTACAAACTCTAGGTTTGTAATTGGAACCTTGATTAAAATTCTTGTTGGTGTTACCTGAATAATTTCCCTTCGATTTTCCAGAATTCGCAGCATTGATTAGAGGTATAGACTCATCAGGAGTTGCAAAATTACCCTGCATTTCATGTTGCAACACCATAGAAAAGATCTTGTTCAAAGGAGGGAGAGATCCATTAAGAGAATCTGAGACTTAACCATGGAAAAATTCTCATTCAAGCCAGTGAGAAACCTGATTGCATATAACAAGACATGGTTTTTCCTAGCAGTACGCATTGAATCACACACACACACACACACACACACACACACACACTGATTCCTACAGCTGCAACTAGGCATAGGAAGATAAATTTCTAATTGTTCCCACAAAACCTTCAATTCTGAATAGAAGGTGGTAACTGATTTCGAATCTTGCTGCAAGGCATAAATTTCTTGCATTAACTCTGAAATTCTTATCAAATCACCCTGAGCGAACCGTTCCTTGAGATCTTGCCAAACATCCATTGCATTTTCCATGAAAATGATGGACTGAGAAATTGAAGGAGAAACAGAGTTCAAGATCCATGAGTGAATTAACATATTGCAACGATTCCAAGAACGAAAAGTAGGATCAAACATATCAGTAACGGGTGGAATGGTGCCATCAACGAACTCAAACTTCATCTTCGCACCAAGAGCGCGACACATGGCACGGGCCCAAGAATGGTAATTGGAGCATTCAAAACAGGGGTAACTGAAACAGAGGATGGACCTTCACCAGGATGAACAAAGTAGGGACTTGATTGATCAAGAATAACCTCAGTGGAGGAGGTTCCTGCGCCATTGTTCACTACAAGAAATTTGGCATTTTGCGACACTTACTTTGCGACCCTTGGCTTAGAACCGTCGCAGATTACACTTTTGCGACTGTTATTGCGACTGTTAGGCTTAAGGGTCGCATGTTTTATACATTTTTTTAAACACCCTTCACAAAATATTTTTTGGCCAAATATTCATCATTCCCACCGATTCATTTTCATTCTCCCTCCTACAATTTCATTCTCCCTCCCACAGCTCCAAACCCTAAAACCAATTTTTTTTCTCCACCAAATTTCAATATCACTTTCCCTCATTCTCTACACCCTAACAACTCTCAACATCGCTCCCTCGTATCTCTCTGATCGTTGTCGCCGCCGCTGTTGCCTTGCCTCACTCTCTCATCTCATCTGCGACCAACAGGTCAGTAGCTTATTCGATCTGCCGAAATCCTTTCAGATCTGACCTTCCACCACAAACCCATTTCAGTAGCTGATTCAGCCGTTGGAAGTGGGTTTACTCGTCAGAGTCAGAGGTCAGTAACTGATTTTCTTTTACCCACAAACCCATTTCACTTCCTTTGTCTCTCTTCAAGTTTTAGGTAAAGTTTCGATTTTTCCTTCACCCTTTTTGTTGTTTCGTCATTTTGGAAGTGGGTTTTTGTTAAATTTTGAAAGGGTTAAATTTGATTTTATTTTGAAATGGTTAAATGTTAAATTTGATTTTATTTTATTTTTCAGGATTTCATTTGGAATTTTGAAGTTGATTTGGTGTTCTAATGTTACTAGCCTTGGATTGTCTTGTCTTGCTTCCAAATGCGCTTCTTTGAAATCCTTGGATTTGCAGGTTTTTATTTTATTTTTTGCTTTTTCATAATATTTCATTTCTTTGCAATTTTTTTGTTATAAGGTAGTGTGTGGATAAATTGATTAATTAACTGCTTATTATATAATTGATTATGTATAAGCTGTCATATAAGTGTTTGTGTATAAATGATTTCTATAATAAGACTCTGTTTGGATAAACAACTCATTTTGCAGCTTATAGCATAAACACTTATCATATAAGCGCGTATGAGTAAGCTATTTCTATAACACAAGATAAAATAAAGTTAACCTTTTTGTGTGTAATTTATAAGCTTTTTTCATAAGTTATCTTAAAGAGCTTATGGAAATAAGTTGAAAACGGTTTTCGAAGATGTCCTAAGCTTTTTTTATAAGTTTTCTCAAATAGTGTTACAACTTGCAAGTGATTTATGATAACATGTTTTATTTTTTTTGATTAATTTTTGTCTTTGTTAGATACGAAGCAGTCAAATAAGTCCTTTGTTTGGTTCTGTGGTGGACCGCCCAGCGTTTCACATGTTTGGGTTGCCCTTTGTTGACGTGTGTCAAGCTCTGAACTTGCCTTTCACATGAAGCAGGTATTTGTAGCTTTTGCATATGGCGTTTTGGTGTATGAGTTTGTCTCACTAAATAAAAACTTTCATGATGTGCCCAAAAAATGTGAGTTGAAGTCTGACATTGTAATCTTATTAGTTGCAATTGGCGTTTTGGTGTTTGTAGGATTGCCTTTCATAGTATCTAACCCTTTTATTAATGGGTTAAGTATCCAACCCTTTTATTATGCATAATAAATAACTAGGCTGCTTCAGATTCTTGGGGTATTTCTGTTAGCTTCATTAGCATAATTTTGTTACCAATTGTTGGGAATGTTGCAGAACATGTTTGTTCAATCATATTTGCTTACAAGAACAAGTTGGTGTTGTTTAATCGAAAATATTTTTATAGCTGAAATTTCAATTTCTTTACTATATAAGCTTAACTTCATTATATTTGTCTTTAAAATTTCTTAACGGCACTGTGTGGTGTATTATAATGCAGGACATATCTTTAGGTGTTGCTATGGGATCTGCTACTCAAATTTCTATGTTTGTGGTATGACTAAGTTATTACAAATTGCAATAATGTACTCTTCAATTTTCTCATGGTTGCTAAACACTTTTGATGTTAAATCAAAATTTCAGCGTTAGCTGATTCGAAAGCAGTCACTGTGGGTGAAGATGACAAGAAGAATGGAAATACATCCTCTAGACACCATCCCCTTGAAGGTTTGCATCTATACTAATATTTTTACCCCTTATTTCTCGGTGATTCTAAGTGTCTCTCATTGTTATTTTTAGAAATGTGTGTTACTAATTAGCAGCTTTAACTTTGATTCATAAACATGTTTTAGTTTAGTTGCAATAATTTAAGATAGATATGAGTGTTCCAAAACTTTAAATACAAGTCATTTTTCTTCATTTTGCGGCAATATTTTTACAGGTACCAACATGGAAGTGAGAAACTCTTCAGAAATAATGAGTTCATTGAACCAACCGAAAAGAGGAATGGTGCTACCGTTTCAACCTCTTTCAATGGCATTCAATCATATGATAGGTTTGTGATTTTATTCTCATTTGTATTGGATTAATCCTAGAAAAAGCTTTTTAATCCACACAATTATAATTTTTATTCTGTTGTTTAAAACCTAATATTGGTGAATATATTATGCAGCTACAAATGCTTGGCATGAGAATAGAAAAAAGTGGGTTGGCGATAAGGCTCAGCATTCACCAAGAACACCTAAGGATCCGATTATTAGGTATACCTCAATCCAGCTCCCTTTCTTTTCATTTACAGCAGTTTCAGTCATTGTTAACACTAATGATGGAAGGTTTTTATCCTCTATTTTTATATTAGGTAGAAAACAATAAAAAATATTGGATTGTGGCTTTGAAGGGGTTTTATCTTTCGCATTTTTCTAGTTTCTGCGTTCATGTTTAAAAATAAAAATTACTTCGCTGACTGGCATCAACATAACTCATTACTCTTCTAATCATGCTCCCGTTTGCTGGTCTTACTAAAATACTACATACTATATAGTTTCACACTTTATCAATTTACCCCCTCAATGTGTCACTCAATCCCCCTTTGCATTGGACTGAAACTGTTATGCTGTTATTTTTTTTCTCGGTCCATTTTACTGAGAATGTTGATCCTTAGCACGACCAAGGTGAAAGCTGCCTATTAATTTTTCATGCATGTTTCTTGTTGCAGCCTTGATTCCAGATGGTATAACGTGCATCACAATCTTGTTTTAAGTCATTGAATATGGTGTTGTAGCTTTACCTGCTTTAAAGCTTTATGTATATTTTTTCCATGTACTGATTCATATTTTTTATGGATCTGTGGCTCATACAGGAGATGGTAGATTTCTATTTAGCAATGCTACATTGCAGCAAATAAACAAGAGACTGCCGAGAACAAAGGAAGAACTCGATATCAATGGCATTACCAAGTAAGTTCATTCTAGGAATACTATAAGTTTCCTATTGTTTAACTATTAATAAATCTATTTAATTTGTTTATTCAGTTTTCTTTGGTGCCTAATGAAATCAATTTTTAGTAATGGTTTTGAACTATGCAATAAACCTAATTGACATACTTTTGATTTAGGTTGTTTTAGCTTAAAAAAGCCTAACACTTTTACACAATCCTGACATATTGCATAGACACTAGGCAAAGTGTTTAGTTAAAAGTAATAGGAATGTGATGACTGATGTGATTCATGTGAATTTCAGATCATTGATTAGTCCAAATCTGAAATTTGTCAAAGTTTACAAAAATGAACAAAGATATTTATCATTTCTTAATTTTTCTTTCTTGTACCTTTGTTTTATTACAGAATCTTAAAGTCTACTACATCAATTAATCTGATTCTGAACACTAATATGTGTGCTTGAACTTAAAGTCTTAATCTCTTGAGTATCACTACAAGAAATTTAGCATTTTGCGACATCTACTCTGCGACCCTTGTCTCAAAACAGTTTAACTTTTGATTGTTTTGTAAATAAAGGAGTCATTTTTTATGGTGAAGGGTTGCAAAAGTTATTAGATATTGGGTATTTAATTTGAATTCATTATTTTGCTTGTTATGTTTATTGTGAAGGCTTGCAATATCCTGCTGCTTCATGGAACCTGGACTGATTATCAACGATCAAGAGTAATAGATGGAAATTGTTGGATGTTTGATGAGTGAAGGTAGCATAATGCAACTATGTAAGCCCTATTGGAGAATCATTTTTTTTATGAAGATTTATATGTGTTCTGCATAAATGTGTAACTATGTCGGCTCTTTAGGAGATAAATAACTAGGTTCACAAGTGTGTGTGTGTGTGTGTGTGTGTGTGTGTGTGTGTGTGTGTGTGTGTGTTTGTGTGTGTGTGTGTGTGTTATATAATGCTTTAGGATGTTCTGATATGTTATTCAGAAGTTGAAGATAACAAGGGTAGACACATTTAGGTGTTTGAAATGTATATTAAGGGGCCACCTCTTCAATGATCACAATTACCTTGTCAAAGAAAGAGCTAAGTGAACTTTGCAGCAACTAAGTAGTAGATACCATTAAGAAATATGTTCCTTTTTCAATGTTAATTACTTTTGCAGCAACTAAGTGAATTATTCATGAACTCTATAATTTCTTATTCATGAATTTGCATAGTATAGTATTCTCAATTATAAGTTTGTGAACTGTCCCGACTATTAATTTGCATCATATATCAATTAGCGTATCTAATAATAACAAAAATTACAACATTTTTCTTTAAAATTTTCTGCTTTAAGTGAATTAATAAAAAAGGAATGCTATTTAGAAAGTGACTTGGTGGCTGTTTTTGTCTTGGATTTTTCTGCAGGAGCTGCAATTTTGTGCAGATTTTATGGTTTTTATGTTGTGTTGCTGCTGCTATTGTTTCCCTTCAGTTTTGGGTTTCGTTTTCTTCAGTTTTTGTGCAGGTTTTCTGTGTTGTGTTTGGCATGCTGCTGTTATTTCCACTTTGCTTGTTAACTGCCCCTGCAAGTTTATTACTATTGTTTTCCATTGATCCATAGTCATTTATCAATGGTGCATATTCCATTGAACTGTGGATATGAATTGCTGTTGTGTAATTGATGTTTCAAGATATGGTTGTCCTCTTGTATAGTTTTTATGTTCTGGAAGTGTTTAAAGATAGTGTAAGCATTTTTATGCATTGTTTAGCATTACATAGTTAATCCATAGATTGGAGAAAGAGTATGGGTGATTAAGAAGCATTTTTATGCAATTGTGCATTCTTTGAAATGGATTGCACTATATAAGGCATGAAAATATGAGTAGAGTCAATTCATGGCCATGTGATTGCTTCTAAAAATTATGGCTCCTCTGTTGTAAACTGCAGGCTTCTCAAGCTCTTTGAATAGTGACATTTTATTCGACGCAGCTTCCCGGTCCAAACTACCATTGCCGGGAGGTATTATTACTTTCCTTTTTGTCACTTGCAGTTTATTTACTGATTTTCTTTGAGGGATAAATGACATTTCTTACTGTGATGTTATGACAGATTTTATGTACTATAATGTCTGCATTTTTTTGAGATAGGCTGCTGTAGTTTTTCTAGTTTATGTAAACAAGTTTTGTCTCTTTTGTTTGTGTAGCAGAAACTTCACCAAGTACTTAACTATACTTTGTTAAGAATTTGGAACCTATAACCGATCATATGTATCGAATGAGTTTGATGTCTTTGATTGCACCATATGTCCCCTGTCTTTGAACATGTAGAATCACACATGTAGTTGCTATGCATTCTCTTAAGTCTCTACAAAGAAATCCAAATTTTTAAATTAATCTAACAGTGAAATATCAGCATTCCTACCAATTTGTCTTAACACATATTTGCATCCAATATTGTTTAGAATATATTCCATTTGAGTTACAAATAATAGTAATAATATAAAGGTTTCAAATTGAATGTATTAATTACTTATTACTTATTACTTCTTGATTTCAATAGTTTGTAACTTCACTTCAATAGTTTGTTAATAGTTTGTCAATAGTTTGTTAATTTCTTGATTTTTTAAATTCTTTGTAATTTCTTATTTCAGCTTTGTCATCTCTGTTCTTTGCAATTGGGTTACGACGTCGTTTGCAGTTCTTCAGATCTCATACTTCCCTTTTGAAGGTAAAATTTATTCATTTGAACCTTTGTTATTGGTCTAGAAAGAATAAGGACATTACTTGAAATAGATAGGTGATTTTTTGTTGAACCTTTGTATATGCTTTACACTATGATGCCCTTGTAAACTTTGTCGTTTCAAAAAACCGCAAAAAAGAAGCGTAATATTTATCAACCCTTTATTAATATAAAGTTTGGTATAAGCTTCTATGTGTAAGCTTGGTATAAGTTTCTTATATGCACTTTATTAATATAAAGTTTTTATTGTTATTTTTTCTAGTATTTTCTTATCCTACTATGTTAGCCATTTGCTTCGTTGTGACTTTGCTTATCGTCAATCTTGTAGTGTAATTGTATTGAAGGTCTCATTCTTGTCAAAACATGACACCATACGAGGATAAAAGGATGAAAAGAATGGAAGATAATCAAGAAAGGTTGAAGATAATGGAGCAACATCACTAAGGGATACTTAGATATTTTTAGGGAATTTTAATTCTGCTATAGTTGTTTTGAATGTTTAGTCACTAGTGTTTTGGTTTGTGAATGTTTTAACTATGCATTTTATCCATTGTTTTAATTAAGTTGATGCATGGATCAATGTTGTTACTCTTTGATGAATTATATGAATGAGATTTAGTCATTTATAGTTATATATTTTTGCATTTTAAGTATTTGATAATATATTTAGTTAAATTGGCTTAAAAACAGACTATAATTAAAAAAAATTAAAAACATTCATTTACGACGGTTATAACCGTCGCAATACCTTTTGAATCCAATTTAAAGTGCCTGTTTTGCGACTGTTATGAACCGTCGCAAAGGAGCAATTGCAGCTGTTGGCAAGGGTCGCAATATGCTCTGCTGCGGTTGTAGCGACTGTTCCCCGACCCGTCGCAAAATGTTGTAGCGACCCCAAACTCTGCGACCCTTAGAACAGTCGCAATCCATCATTTTAAGGGTCGCAAAATGCATTTTTTCTTGTAGTGGTTGTTGCGAGGAGCCATGAAAGAAAAAAAACGCAGAAAAAGAGAAAGAAAACGAAGAAAAAAATGCGCGGAAGAAGCACTCTTAGATCACCAGGATCAAGAAGAGGCTCATGATACCATATTGAGTAACATAGAAACTGATGGAAACAACTAGAAAAAAGGAAGAAAAGGTATAAGCTGAAATAGCCATTGTATTGAATTACTTGTGAATGAAGCAATTACAAGTATTTATAGGATTCTATTGATAGACTATGCTAAGCTATTGTGTTCTCTATCTTATAGGATTATATCCTTTAGTATACCAAACTTAGAAGTTGGTTACAACCGTTTTGTTTACTAGGAGCTGTGATAGCTTGTGTTGCAAGTCATTGTGACTTAGTGTGTTCTTCTTCTTTGTTATCTAGCAAGCTTGTTTCTAAGTCCTTGATATTATGCTTCAATAAAAGTCACACACATAAACGGTTGTGATGTGCTGACCTGATTTCCATATGCCAAAAATTCGAAAATTGCAAGTGGAAATGTATGAAATGGTCACTCCTCTATGCATTGGTTCATTCAATGTTTTTATGAAATTTGACGGCAGAGTCCCCTGGAAAGTAAATAACAGTTTCTCAAACTAATTTCCAAGTTTTTTTTTTGATAAAACTAAATTCCAACTATTGTTAATAGTATCTTTAAAAAAAAAACTAATTGTTAATAGTAAAATGCATCATCGTAGTCACTGTGAGCTTAACTCAGTTGGTAGGGACAATGCATAATATATGCAGGGGTCGGGGTTCGAACCCTGGACACCCCACTTTTCCACATTTAAAATGTGTGAGCTCCAGCCCTTGACTATTTGACAAAAAAATGCATCATTGTATCATATCACATTTAAAAAGAACATTATTTCTCTAAAATGAAATAATCTATACGTAAACGCAACACCATCGCTACACTATATGCAATTGCTATTATGGTATTGAAGATTATTTATTTTGCAATTTCAATTGTTATCATGAATTATGAATGTATTATGACACATGGATATATCATATATACCCTCCAATATTTTTTTGTTTTAAAGAATATATATACTCCAATATTGGTAGCATGCCCGCATGGTATATTTGCTTTTAAAATGCAGATTATGCCAATTAATTGACATCTATGGATATAAATTTTGGAACAAAATAAAAATTGTCCAACTACGATATTTAATTTTAGGGAAGGATAAGGGATGAATCACAATGAGATTTGAATTATGTCATTAATAACAAATGAGCATTGTATGAACCATATATGTCAATAATAACAAATGAGTGTGAACCATATTTGACATATAAAATCATAATATCTTATGGTATTTACTTTTTTTTTTTTTGTTGACAAAATCTTATAGAATGTCACAGCTACGCAGATGCAGCAACCGTGGAGTCATTGCATCTACTCTGCAATTGTGCAGCACTCGCAAATGATCCAAATTAAATGTAATATTTTTTTTCTCAAAGATATAATAACCTGTATTATGTAATAATCATATAGAATGCACTTGAATTGAGATCTTTAGTCGCAGTTACATAGCTGTAAAGACTGCAGACTCGTTGGACCTGCCTAATGTATATTCTATGGTAGCTTACTTAATTTCTAGCACAATATTGTGATCTCTGAAAGCTTGCACAATAATTCTAATAGCATTCAAAATGTCACTAATCTTCACCACAATGGATTCAAAGGTTTGGCAAAATTACGCTTTTTGTGTAATACTCATACTAATTTGTCTGGAATATTTTGACGAGTATTAAACTTAGTACTTGATACATCAAAATTACAACAGAAACTTCTTGTCTAAATGAAATACAACAATGCATAGACTTATACATCTATTGAATAAGTACTGTACATGAATCATGTCCGAGTACTCAATACATAAAACTACAAATATATATATATATATATATATATATATATATATATATATAAAACTAATGCAAAACAAGCATGTGTAGTTCATCCAGCTTTCTTCTACTTACCCTTGCCACGAACAACTTGTGTATCTGAAAAGAAATAAAAGGATTGGGATGAGACAAGGTCTCAGTAAGTTCCACCTATCATAGGGTGATAGTGATCTGAAGAAAACTAGGATCATTAACTGTCTGTAATCTGTCTAGGTTAATTGCCCTGTCATTTCATCATATTCTATTATTTAAAAGGTTAGCGTGTAACGAACAAATTATCTAGGTTGATTTTACGGAATGTCTAGGGGGAGTAGTTCCAAAACATTCCTCTGCTATCCGGCTAAACTCCTATCATATCATGCTAGAGCTGAAACTCCTCTTGACGTCATGGAGGTTTTCCTTTCAGAAATGTCATATCCAGAATAATCTAGAGCTTGCTGACCCACGACTTATCTGATTATTCATATTTTCTAAATACAATTCTATCTGATTATATTTCTGTAAACATATTTGAATAGTTCGTATCTGTGCATCTTAGGCATCGTTTGGCCTGACTTTTTTATAGTCCAAAAGTTACTTTAAAACAAAGTTAAAATTAATGGCTTTAAGAAAGAAGTTAAAGTTGTTTTGTTAATTTATTATTTTTTTTAGTTTTAAAGCTATTTTTAAGTTAAAAGTTGTTTGGCAAAATATTGTACAAATATATAATAAATAAATAAATGTTAAAATATTTTTTTGAAAGGAAAAAATGTTTAAAATATTTTTTTAGTAAGTACTTAATAGATATTGTGTTTGGCCTACCTTCTCCTTAAAATTGTAGAGAAGTAGAAAAAAAAAAAATCGGGCCTAACGGTACCTTATAATCATATCATCATACGCATTAACCAATCTATGCAAGTTAATGCTATAACCCACCTAAATATTTTGTCAAAGTCTTAGATCATACTGTCGTGTTGATGCATTGTATATTAAGTTTGTTTTCACATTTTTAAAAGGAGGATACACAGTAACGATTGCCACGCACACGTATAACCTAGTACACACTTTACAGAAGGGATTTTTGAGGTTTTGCACTAGGTAATTGTGTAATCTGGGGAAAGGTGACATAGGTATTGTGTCCCGTATTTGGGGAGAAGTTGTGTTCCAACTTCCAATAACATACTGATCTAAGTTATATTTTTTTTTTAGGGGGATCTAAGTTATACTTATATTTTTTTTTTTTGTCTAAGTGGTTAGGAATTTCCTTTTTTAAGGTGAATAAGTGGAATGTTTTGAGTTTGAACTACGACCCCGACATATGTTATGCAATATCCCTAACATCTGAGTTAATCTTTTGGAGATCTTAAATTTTTCTTTTTATTTGACTGAAATGATTAAGCCAAAGTATATAATAATCTTCATGCACTCCTATAATATTATTATTATTAATTTGCACTCTTTAACATATACTATGGAATGTTTCTAGCAACTGAGTTAAAGCTCCTTGCTTGTTTCAACCACTTCCTAGCCATTTGGATGATTTTCTTGGTACCAAGAAATTAATCAAAGAAGTTGGAACCTTTTATAATTATAGTCCCACAGACAATTTCCGTAACTTGTGCTAAGTGGAAGCAAATTAAAACCACATGTCACACATATATTAGTACTAGTTGAGAGAACGGGTGCTTAGTAAAGGTATGTCATGTTAAAAGGAAAATACTTATCAAATTGCTAAGATTAAGGATGTCCTTGTGTTGTACCTTTTCCATCTTTTTGTCCCAGTAGATATAACTTAATTTGTAGGGACATTGTAATACAAGTGTAGGGGTTTGATCTCCGATTTTCCACTTATTCATTTTAAAGGGTGAAATTATAGTCAATGGGTTACTTGACAAAAAAAAAATTCGCCATATTCTTCACTAAAAACATACAAAATACTCAGAACAATGTTAAAAAGATACACCGCCACCTAAATATATGTGGAAGTAGTTACTAGTTCGTGAGTGTTTTAACCATTTTTTTTGGGAAACATTCCAAAATTGAAATAAGTTTCATCTAAAAAATTTACCATGAAATTGACATGGCAAATGGAGAAACAGACATGTGGTGCACTTTGGATTGTTTAATTCTATGTAACAATGACAACGTGTGTCTGATGTCTAACACGTATATATGATTGTTCAAAAATCCAAAAACTAAACTGAATTGGACCAAAAAGAACCAATTCATGACCTATACCTCACACTTTAGTTCTTTTCAAAGTGGGGTGGGTGGTTTGGCTTAACGATTTGATTCAATATTTTTTAACATTCCTAATATTCAGTTCAATTCGATTTCTTTTTTTTTAACAATCCTTAATCAGTTAATAATAGCAATTTAGTACAACTCGGTTCACAAAGAATCAGTTTGGTTCAAAAAGATACAATTCTATTTTTTGTAAAGGTAGTATATGTTTCAATTAGAAAACACAAAGTCGGTGCACCAAATTTTTATACTAATTCGGTTTGGTTCATGACAAACCATTAACATTTGGGATCAATTTTCTCGAATTGTCGTAATAATACAGCTCAAGTAGATTTTCCTTCTTGAATCGAATGATGAATAGTTCTACATGAGTCGGTGTTCGACATCCACACATATAATCATTTAATTATTTCATTTACTTAAATTATAGGTGCAGCATGTAAGTATCATTGTCTTATCCGTAATATTTTTTTATATGTCTAATTGTGTTTTATGAAGATAAGTGAAGTATGATTTTCATGAATAATCCTAAGGGAATGAACTTATTGAAGTTTGTCACGATTCAACTTGGCATGTGAAGGTGCTTTTATGTATTTGTGAGTGTCCACTTGTTTGTTGGTTTATTGGGTGGAAGATAGGACTAGAAGGTGGCCAAGTACCATAGAAGAAAACATACATTGAACAAAAAAAAAAGTGCAATCAAATAATCAAACAAGTGCGCATGCCTTTAATTACGAAATTTGTAGGCATGAAATGGGTTATAGACAATTCAGAGTCGTTACGGGGATGGACCAAATTAATTTAATTAAAAAGGTTGGGGAACTTTGGGGGCCAAATTGTTTATGAAGTACTAGACACAATTTCTGTGGTAACAACCGAAAATGTGAAGTACTTTTCACTACATTGGAAAGTTGTTGATGTTCAAAATGCTTACCCTGCTCAAATAATTGCATAGATTGAGTTTGGATTTGTATCCACTTGTCTCAGTCTTCATGACCACATGTAAGTGGCTAAATTCGTACTGCAGCTAGAACATCAATTATGAATCCCAATGTATATTAGCAACACTTTTGTCGTTGATTTGATTTGATTCAACTTAAAGAAAAAATTTGCTGATTCAAGTTCAACTCACTTGATCATTATTTACACAATTACCGCAAAAATTATTATGTTTTGACGGGTCATAAAACAAAATATTGAAGAGTTCAGATTCTTACTCAATTTTATTCATGGAATTTATTTTATACTTAGTCAAATCAGTCTGAGAAATGTTGGGTTTGATTGTCAAGTTTCTTAAATAAAGAACGAGTTTAAAAAATATTAGCTATTGGAGAAGTCTCATATCGCTTAGTGTGGTAAAACAAGGGGAAAACCAAGGCTATATGTTGGATATTTGGTTGTTGGCTACATGTTTTGCTAAAATCAAATATACAAGCAGCACATCTTCAGAAGCTGAAAACTCAGTGTGTGCATTTTCAGAAGCTGATTCAAAAGCTGGTTCAGAAGCTGAACAGTACTTCAGAAGCTGGACCTTCAGAAGCTGAACAGTACTTGAGAAGCTGACTTTCAGACGCACTGTTCAGAAGCTGACCTTCAGACGCACTGTTCAGAAGCAACCTTCAGAAGCTGAAATGTTCAGACGCAGAACTTCAGACGCAGACATCAGAAGCTGGTTTTCTGCGTTCTATTTTGTGCGCCTTGGAGATGTGTATTTTCAGAACATGATCTTTTATGAGAAAATTTAATTGAAGAATTATCCAAGCTTTGTTTCTAGAAGGAAGATTGTTTTGTGTGAAGATCTTTATTGAAGATTGGATTCTTTTATTTATGAATATATTTTCAAAGGAATCTTTGCAAAATATATTTCAGAAATATAATTGCTTCTATTTGCTTCTAAAAGAATTCTGGAAATATATATTTGAAGAAGATTTGATTCAAGAATTATGTTGCTGCTGAAGCTATAAATAAAGGACGCTGCTATTGAAGAATTTAATTAAAAAAAACAGAAAAGAGAGTCATGCTTAGAGTTTTGAGTCTGTAAGCTTAGTGCTTTGATCTGTACACCACTCATCTGTTAGAGTTGGTTTAGTTTTATTGAGTTGTAATTCACTTAAAGCTTTTAAGCAAAAGTGACTTTGATGTTTTGAAGTGTGTCTTCATCCTTGTTTGTTTAGAGTATACAATCACTGGGGCAGTGATTGCTTGAGTAGGAAGTAAGAGGGGTTCTTATATCTAGGTGTTCCTAGGAAGAAATCTATACGGGTAGTGATTAAGTGAGAAGACTGAGAAACAGGGGTTGTTGTCATAGGTCTTTGAATTGATACTCTTTAGTGGATTTCCTTCCTGGCTTGGTAGCCTCCAGACGTAGGTGTGTTTGTCACCGAACTGGGTTAACAAATCACCTGTGTTCTTTACTTTCTGTCTGTTATTTTGCTTCTGAACTGTATACTCTGTTATGTGTTTTTGTACTCTGTTTTACGGTTCAGACTCAGTCTTGCCAGAATTTCAATTGCCATCAGAGCAGGCACCCTGCCTGTTTTAGGGTGAGCTCCAGGGAAGGTTTTTCTGGCATAATGGACAAGGAAGGAGGATTTGTGAATAGACCACCTCTGTTGGATGGTTCCAACTATGAGTATTGGAAATCTCGTATGAGTGCTTTCCTGAAATCTATAGACAGTAAGACCTGGAAAGCTGTTCTGAAGGGTTGGGAACATCCTGTTGTGCTGGACAAAGATGGAAAGAAGACTACTGTGTTGAAACCAGAGGAAGAATGGTCCAAGGATGAAGATGAATTGGCTCTTGGAAACTCCAAAGCTTTGAATGCTCTATTCAATGGAGTGGACAAGAACATGTTCAGACTGATCAAGCAGTGCACTATTGCCAAGGATGCCTGGGAGATTCTCAAAACTACTCATGAAGGCACTTCAAAGGTAAAGTTGTCCAGACTTCAACTTCTCACCACCAAGTTTGAAAATCTCAGAATGTTGGAGGATGAGAACATTCAAGACTTCTATATGAACATCCTGGACATGACTAACTCATTTGATTCTCTTGGAGAGAAAATGTCTGATGAGAAAATTGTGAGAAAAATACTCAGGTCTCTACCTAAGAGATTTGACATGAAGGTGACTGTCATTGAGGAAGCACATGACATCTCCAGTATGAAGGTTAAGGAGTTAATAGGATCCTTGCTGAATTTTGAGACAGCCTTCAGTAACCGTACTGATAAGAAATGGAAATGAGTTGCTTTTACAGTAAATACTGATGCTGAGGATCAACAAGGGATTAATGAGGATGATGAAGGCTTATCAGAGGCTCTTGTGTTGCTAGGGAGACAGTTTAACAAGATTCTGAAACATGTTGACAGGAGATCCAAATCAAATGGTCAGAACAACAGATTCAACATCAGCAAGCAACAAAATGATTTGAAGAAGACAAAGACTGATGAGAAGAGTAATCAATCAAAGGGAGTTCAGTGCTATGAGTGTGAAGGATATGGTCATATTAGGACAGAATGTGGCACATATCTCAAGAAACAGAAGAAAAGCTTGGCTGTTTCCTGGTCTGATGAAGATGACTCATAAGGAGAAGTAGAGAGTGAATCTGCTAAGCATGTTGTTGCCCTAACTGGAAGATACAAGTCTGATGTTAAAGCTAAGGCCTCAGAAGCACTTTCAGAGTCTGAAGCATTATCAAAATCTGAAACTCTATCAGAGTCTGAAGCTCCATTAGAGTCTGAAGCCATTGTTGAAAAATCCTCTTATGAAGAACTGGCTAACTCTTACAAAAATCTATACATCAGAAGTGTAGAAGTTTGCAAGCAACTAGTGGATCAGAAGAAGACTATCAGTCAGCTGCATGATGAAAGAAGTAACCATTTAGCACAGATTTTTGATCTCAAAGATGAGGTAAGCCAACTGAATTCTCAACTTGATCATATGAAGAAGCAAGTCAGAATGTTAAACACTGGTACTGATGTGCTGGAGGAGACTTTGGAGTGTCAGAACCAAGGGAAACCAAATGGCATAGGTTTTGTTGATGGGACTTTGAGCAGCAAACAACAAAATCAAGCTAAAAGGTTCGTTCCTGATGTTGGAACTTATGATCCAATGATAGGCACATCTGAGATGGAACATCACAAGGAACCTCAAAAATCTAAGAGAAAAAGGAGAACTCATCCATGGGTATGTCATCACTGTGGTAAGAAGGGGCACATAAAGCCATTATGTTTCAAGTTATATGGTTACCCCAAGCACTTTCAGCACATAAAAGTGGAACCTACTGCAAACAAAATCAATGTCAAGAAGGTATGGAAAACCAAAGGTAATAATGTTGGCCTCATAGCTTATACATCTTTGAGAGCCTCCTCTCTAGGGAAGATTGGTATTTTGATAGTGGATGCTCCAGACACATGACTGGTGTCAAGAAGTATTTAAGCAATTTGAAACCTTACTCCAGTAGCTATGTAACTTTTGGTGATGGAGCTAAAGGAGAAATTCTTGGAATTGGAGACTTGATCAGTGATGGATTACCAAGGCTAGATAATGTGCTATTAGTAAAAGGACTAACTTCAAATCTGATCAGCATAAGCCAGCTGTGTGATCAAGAGTTGAAAGTGAACTTTAACAAAGAGGAATGTCTGGTAACTGGTAAAGAAGGTGAAGTGCTGATGAGGGGTAGTAGATCAAAGGACAATTGTTACTTATGGATGCCTCAAGAAGAAACAAGTATATCCACATGCCTTTTAAGTTCAGAAGAAGAAGTCAGACTCTGGCACCAGAAACTTGGGCACTTAAATCTGAGGGGTATGAAGAAAGTCATGTCAGTAAAAGCCATCAGAGGTCTACCCAAACTTAAGATCAATGAAGACAACATTTGTGGTGAATGTCAGATTGGTAAACAAACATGAAAGTCTCATCCTAGGTTGGAGCATCAGGTAACAACAAAAGTTCTTGAACTGTTACATATTGACTTAATGGGACCTATGCAAGTTGAGAGCATTGGAGGAAAGACGTATGCTTTTGTGGTTGTTGATGATTTTTCAAGATTCACATGGGTAAGCTTCATTAGAGAAAAATCAGACACCTTTGATGTGTTTAAAGATCTGTGTACTCAGTTACAAAGAGAAAAGGATAGTGTCATTGTCAGGATCAGAAGTGATCATGGGAAGGAATTTGAAAATAGCAAGTTCTCTGAATTCTGTTCCTCTGAAGGAATCAAGCATGAATTTTCATCTCCCATAACACCTCAGAAAAATGGTGTTGTTGAAAGGAAGAACAGAACCTTGCAAGAATCTGCCATAGTTATGATGCATGCAAAACACTTACCTCATTATTTCTGGGCAGAAGCAATGAATACATCATGCTATGTTCACAATAGGGTGACTCTGAAGACAAACACTACATCTACTCTGTATGAGTTATGGAAAGGAAGAAAGCCTGTTGTCAAGTACTTTCATGTATTTGGAAGCAAGTGCTACATTCTGGCAGATAGAGAAAACAGGAGGAAATTGGATCCAAAGAGTGATGAAGGGATCTTTCTTGGTTACTCAACAAACAACAGAGCATATAGAGTTTTTAACTCCAGAACCAAGGTAGTAATGGAATCTATCAATGTTGTGATAGATGATTTACCTACTGAAAAGGTGGCTGATGTGGAACCAGTTGTTATATCAGAAGAATAGTCAGAAGCACCTGTTGTGGAACATGAAGTAGAGTCTGAAAATGTAGAGTCTGAAGAAGGAGAAATTGATCCAGATCATGCTTCAACAAGTAAAGGACCTTCAATCAGAATTCAGAAGGATCATCCCAAAGAACTAATCATTGGGAACCTTGATCAAGGAGTCAGAACCAGAAGATCAGAAGAAGTGACTACTGATTCGTGCTATGTGTCAAAATTTGAACCCAAGAATATTAAAGAAGCACTTACTGATGAATTCTGGATTGATGCTATGCAAGAAGAACTGAATCAATTCAAAAGAAGTGAAGTGTGGGATCTTGTTCCAAGACCTATAGGCATGAATGTCATTGGAACTAAATGGATCTACAAAAATAAATCAGATGAACATGGAACTATGACCAGACACAAGGCAAGGCTAGTTGCTCAAGGGTACACTCAGGTGGAGGGACTTGATTTTGATGAAACCTTTGCACCTGTGGCCAGATTAGAATCCATAAGATTACTTTTGGGTGTAGCATGTATTCTTAAATTCAAGCTGTTTCATATGGATATGAAGAGTGCTTTCCTGAATGGGTACTTGCAGGAGGAGGTTTATGTTGAACAACCAAAGGGATTTGTGGATCCTAATTTTCATAATCATGTTTACAAGTTGAAGAAAGCCCTGTATGGATTGATGGTATGAGAGACTTACACAGTTTCTTGTTACTCAAGGTTACAGAAAAGGAGGAACTGACAAGACACTGTTTGTGAAAGAAGAAGATGGAATTCTGATGATAGCACAAATATATGTTGATGACATTGTCTTTGGTGGAATGTCAAGACAGATGGTTCAACTTTTTGTTCAGTGGATGCAGTCTGAATTTGAGATGAGTCTTGTGGGTGAACTAACCTACTTTCTTGGTCTTCAAGTCAAGCAGATGGAAGACACTATATTCATTTCACAAAGCAAATATGCAAAGAATATTGTTGAGTATTTTTGGTGTTGGCTGCATATTTTGGCAAATCCAATGTGTTGAATAGAAGCATCTCAATGTCCAGAACAAATCTTCAGTTGCAAGTTTTTCATTTTGAAGTCATTCAGAAGCTGAAATCACCTTCAGAAGCTGGAAGTTACTTCAGAAGCTGAAATGTGCTTCTGAAGCATCAGACGCACTGTAGCAGAGTTGACTTTTGTTGACTTCTTCAGAAGCTGGTTATTTTCAAGTGGGTTTGGCGCAAATCTTTGAGAGATTTAACAAGGATTTATTCTCGCATGTTGCTTCTAGATTGCTGATTAATTTGGAGGAGATTTAATGAAGATTTGGCATGGATTTATGAATGCTCGTATTTTTCTGTTGCAATCTTATGAAGATATTTTCCTGGTTTATTTGTTTCCTTATTGGATTACTCATAATTCAGAAACAAATCTAATTCAGAAGATTTGGAGCATAATTAAGAGACTTCCTGAAGATTTGGTTTGTATTTATGAAAACACGTATTTTCCTGATGGTATCTTTCAAAGATACATTGAAGATTTATATGTTTCCTTTTCAAGCCTTGCATAATTCAGAAACATATCTGTTTTAGAAGATTTAATTCAGATTAATGTTATTTGCTGAAGGCTATATAAGGAGTGCTTTGCTGCTATTCAAGAGACAAGGAATTAGAGAGAAAATTCAGAAATAGAGTCTTAGTGTGTGTAAGCTTTTTAAGCTTTGTTTTGTGCACCACTCATATGTTTTGAGTTGGTTTAGGTTTAATTGAGTTGTAATTCATTCAAAGCTTTTAAGCAAGAATGAAGTTTTTGTTTTGAAGTGTGTTCTTCAAAAACAGGGTAGTTTTCAGAACTGGGTTTAGTTCAAGGGTTGTTCAAGTAACTGGGTTGTTACTTGAATAGGAAGTTAGTGGTCTCTAATACTCATGCGTGGGTAGAAGTCTGACTAGGTGGAAGTTGATTGCTTAGGATAGGAACTGGGGTGTCAGTGTCTGAGTCTTAAGGATTAATTCCAATAGTGGATTTCCTTCCTGGATTGGTATCCCCCAGAGTAGGAGGTGTTTACTCCGAACTGGGTTAACAAACCTTGTGTGTTCTTTTTATTTTCTGCACTTTATTTCTGCTCCTGAACTGTGTCTTGTTCATACTCTGTTTTAGTTCTGAATCTGCTAATTTTTATTCAGAACCAGTTTAATCAGAACCAGTTTAACTCTCATTATTGCTAAGCCAGAAATTTCAATTGGCATCAGAGCAGGCACCCTGCCTGTGTTTTGGGTGAGATCCAGAGGCATTAATTTCTGGCAAGCATGGATAGAGAAGGAGGCTATGTCAACAGACCACCCCTACTTGATGGCACCAATTATGAGTACTGGAAATCAAGGATGTGTGCATTCCTAAAATCCATTGACAGCAGAACTTGGAAGGCTGTGATCAAAGGCTGGGATCATCCTGTGGTTATAGACAAAGATGGAAATAAAACTGCAGTTTTGAAACCTGAAGAAGAATGGACCAAAGCTGAGGATGACCTGTCTCATGGGAACTCAAAGGCCCTGAATGCAATTTTCAATGGTGTGGATCAGAACATGTTCAGACTCATCAAGCAGTGTACTGTGGCAAAAGATGCTTGGGAAATTCTGAAAACCACTCATGAAGGAACCCCTAAGGTTAAGCTATCCAGACTTTAACTTCTCACAACAAAGTTTGAGAACCTGAAGATGATGGAAGATGAATCTATTCAGGATTTCTACATGAATGTGCTGGACATGGCCAATTCCTTTGATTCTCTTGGGGAAAAGATGACAGATGAGAAATTAGTCAGAAAAAACCTCAGGTCCCTGCCCATAAAGTTTGATATGAAGGTTACAACAATAGAAGAAGCCCATGATATTACCACTATGAAGGTTGAGGAGCTGATTGGATCCCTTTTGAATTTTGAAAGTGCCTTTTGCAAACAGCCTGAGAAGAAAGGGAAAGGAATAGCTTTTGCTGATAAGTCTGAAGCTGATGATCAACAAGAGCTTGATGAAGATGAAGATGAGTTATCAGAAGCTGTAGTGTTGATGGGAAAACAGTTCAATATGATTCTGAAGAATATTGACAGAAAGTCCAGAACCAAAGGTCAGAATCTCAGACTCAACAATAACAAGCAACAATCTGAAGAAAATAGTAAACAATCACAAGGTGTTCAGTGCTTTGAGTGTGAGGGCTTTGGACATATCAAGACAGAATGTCCTAATTTTCTCAAGAAGCAGAAGAAAAGCCTTGCTGTATCTTGGTCTGATGAGGATAGCTCAGAAGGAGAGATTGAAAGTAAGTCAGCTAAACATGTTGCTGCTCTTACAGTTTCAGAAGCTTGTTCAAAATCTGTGGCCTATTCAGAGTTTGAAACTTCATCAGAAATTGAAACTTCATCAGAATCTGAAGCCTGTGATGAAGAATTGATTTTTGAGGAACCAGCTATTTCTTATGAAGAGTTGTGTCTCAGAAATCAAGATTTGATCAAGTTATTAGAGACTGAGAAGGAAACTGTGTGCCAGCTGCAGTCTGAAAGATGTGCTCATATAGAACAGATTGCTGATCTTAATGAAGAAGTAACACTTTTGAATTCCCAACTTGATCAGATGAAAAAGCAAGTTAGGATGATGAACTCTGCTACTGATAAGTTGGAGGAGATTCTAGATGTCCAGAAGCAAGGAAAAACTGGGTTAGGTTATGTTGATCAGAGTCTGAAGCTCAAGGAGAAAAATCATGTTAGTCAGTTTGTTCCTGCTACTCAAACTCATGATTCTATGGTTGGAACACCAAAGAGGAGACCTCAGAAACAAGCACAGATGCAAGGTCAGAAGCCAGCTCAAATGATACCTCATAAGCAAGTTCATATGCTGCCTCAGAAGCATGCTCAGATGCATTCCCAGAAGTTTAACAGAAATAAAAGAAGGAATCAACCTTGGGTCTGTCATCATTGTGGTAAAAAGGGTCACATTAAACCTTTTTGTCACAAATTGCATGGTTATCCCAAACATTTGCAACACAGAAAAGTTGAACCAGCTGTGAACAAGAGCAAAATCAAGAAAGTTTGGAGACCTAAGAGTGAAGGTATTGCTCAGAATCTGAACAAAGGAAAGGGAAAGGCTGTTGCTGATGACAGCAAGCCAATTCCTATAGCACAGAAGAATTCTGGTGCTGGACCATCCAAAGTCTGGAGCAAATTTCATGTTCCTGCTCAGAAGGTACTATTTTCTTGTAAGTCTGAAGTTGCTAGGACTTGTGATCAGAAAAGAGTGGCTGATTTTGAGAAACAAATTGCTGGGAGGAATGGTTTTGGTTGTGGTTCTTCAAATGTTAGTCAGCATAAGGATTTATAGCAATTACTGCAAACTGGATGTGAGGAAGATAGAGTACCTGCCAGATTTGCTAATGCTAAGTGTGTGTCTAATCCCTATTTGATGTCTGAGATTTGTCATAATTTTGTGGCTAAAAAGGGGGAGAAAAACCTGTGTTGGTGTTCAGAGTGTATTCATACATGTTTGTTCAGAACTCAGTTGTTTCAGAAGCTGTCTGTTTTGTTCAAAATTCATAGCCAATGCAACATGAGATGTGTTGGTGATATTGATGGGGAGTGTGTGTCTCAGGGGGAGTACAAGGTCATTAAAATTCCTGAGTGTGATGTTGCAGTTCAGAAGTAAGGGGGAGTTTTTATGAGAAGCTGAGTTGCAGGGGGAGTTGTTTATGTGCTGAGAGTTTGTGTTGTGTATGTAAAGCTTCAGGGGGAGTGTTCTATGATGATTAGATATCCTGAAGTAGTGCTGAGTATGTTCAGAAGCTGCTTAGTGTGTTTCAGTTGTTCAGAAGCTGAAACTGAGGGTTTATCATAGCACAGAGTGTGTTTGTCCGCTGCTTAGCTGTATGTTATGTGGTTGATTTGTGGAGTTCTTCATTGTTGAGATAGTCTTATGGGAGATTGAAGAGCTTGTCATGTGTGAACATTGGTTTTAGCCAAAAATTTGCCAAAGGGGGAGATTGTTGAGTATTTTTGGTGTTGGCTGCATATTTTGGCAAATCCAATGTGTTGAATAGAAGCATCTCAATGTCCAGAACAAATCTTCAGTTGCAAGTTTTTCATTTTGAAGTCATTCAGAAGCTGAAATCACCTTCAGAAGCTGGAAGTTACTTCAGAAGCTGAAATGTGCTTCTGAAGCATCAGACGCACTGTAGCAGAGTTGACTTTTGTTGACTTCTTCAGAAGCTGGTTATTTTCAAGTTGGTTTGGCGCAAATCTTTGAGAGATTTAACAAGGATTTATTCTCGCATGTTGCTTCTAGATTGCTGATTAATTTGGAGGAGATTTAATGAAGATTTGGCATGGATTTATGAATGCTCGTATTTTTCTATTGCAATCTTATGAAGATATTTTCCTGGTTTATTTGTTTCCTTATTGGATTACTCATAATTCAGAAACAAATCTAATTCAGAAGATTTGGAGCATAATTAAGAGACTTCCTGAAGATTTGGTTTGTTTTTATGAAAACACGTATTTTCCTGATGGTATCTTTCAAAGATACATTGAAGATTTATATGTTTCCTTTTCAAGCCTTGCATAATTCAGAAACATATCTGTTTTAGAAGATTTAATTCAGATTAATGTTATTTGCTGAAGGCTATATAAGGAGTGCTTTGCTGCTATTCAAGAGACAAGGAATTAGAGAGAAAATTCAGAAATAGAGTCTTAGTGTGTGTAAGCTTTTTAAGCTTTGTTTTGTGCACCACTCATATGTTTTGAGTTGGTTTAGGTTTAATTGAGTTGTAATTCATTCAAAGCTTTTAAGCAAGAATGAAGTTTTTGTTTTGAAGTGTGTTCTTCAAAAACAGGGTAGTTTTCAGAACTGGGTTTAGTTCAAGGGTTGTTCAAGTAACTGGGTTGTTACTTGAATAGGAAGTTAGTGGTCTCTAATACTCATGCGTGGGTAGAAGTCTGACTAGGTGGAAGTTGATTGCTTAGGATAGGAACTGGGGTGTCAGTGTCTGAGTCTTAAGGATTAATTCCAATAGTGGATTTCCTTCCTGGATTGGTATCCCCCAGAGTAGGAGGTGTTTACTCCGAACTGGGTTAACAAACCTTGTGTGTTCTTTTTATTTTCTGCACTTTATTTCTGCTCCTGAACTGTGTCTTGTTCATACTCTGTTTTAGTTCTGAATCTGCTAATTTTTATTCAGAACCAGTTTAATCAGAACCAGTTTAACTCTCATTATTGCTAAGCCAGAAATTTCAATTGGCATCAGAGCAGGCACCCTGCCTGTGTTTTGGGTGAGATCCAGAGGCTGGAGTCTGTGCTAGATACCAGGCTGAGCCAAAAATGAGTCATTTAACTCAAGTGAAGAGGATTCTGAAGTATGTCAATAGTACCAGTGACTATGGTATTATGTACTCACACAGTGGAAGATCTATGTTAGTTGGGTATTGTGATGCTGACTGGGCAGGTAATGCAGATGATAGAAAAAGTACTTCTGGTGGATGCTTCTTTCTGGGAAACAATCTGATTTCATGGTTCAGCAAGAAGCAGAATTGTGTCTCTCTATCTACAGCTGAAGCTGAGTATATAGCAGCTGGTAGCAGTTGTTCCCAATTGGTGTGGATGAAGCAAATGCTGAAGGAATATAATGTTGAACATGATGTTATAACATTGTATTATGACAATCTGAGTGCTATCAATATTTTAAAGAACCCCATACGGCGTAGCAGGACTAAGCATATTGATATACGTCATCATTTCATCAGAAACCTTGTGGAGGAGAAGGTTGTGCAGCTTGAACATGTTGACACAGAAGAACAACTTACTGATATATTTACAAAAGCATTGGATGCCAAGCAATTTGAAAATTTTGAGGAGTAAACTGGGAGTTTGTTTGCATGAGGAATAATAGCAATTACTAATTGATGAAGGTGAGCAAGCAGAAAGTGGGGGAGATGAAGATGATACTGGTGTGTGTGATGTAGAGTCTGATGTCAAAACAGTCTCTGATACTGAGTCAGTTTGTGTTTTCTGTGTGAAGACTGTGTTTTGTCAAAATTGTTTGGCTAAAAAGGGGGAGAAGCAGAAGTTTTACAATTCAGAAAGTCAGAAGCCTTACAGAAGAGCTGTTGTGATGTGTTTCAGGAAGATCTATGTTTCAGGGGGAGTTCCTGAGTGTATGTTTCAGGGGGAGCAGTGTTTGTTCCAGAAGCTACTAATGAATGTCATAATTCAGAGGGAGTATTTGTGTCTCTATTTCAGAGTGTTGTTCCTGGGTATCTGTTCAGAGGTAGTTCAGGGGGAGTTTGTGTGTTCTCTGTCTAAAGCTTATCTATTCAGGGGGAGTATGTGTTTGTAACATAGTGTGTTATCCGCTGCTGACTCTGTTGCTAGGTTTATGTGTTGTTCTTCATGGTTGCGTGCTTTGTTGAGTGAAGAACTTGTTTTTTGTGAAGAAATTGATTTTAGCCAAAAATTTGCCAAAGGGGGAGATTGTTGGACATTTGGTTGTTGGCTACATGTTTTGCTAAAATCAAATATACAAGCAGCACGTCTTCAGAAGCTGAATACTCAGTGTGTGCATTTTCAGAAGCTGGTTCAGAAGCTGGGTCTTCAGAAGCTGAACAGTACTTCAGAAGCTGGACCTTCAGACGCACTGTTCAGAAGCTGACCTTCAGATGCACTGTTCAGAAGCAACCTTCAGAAGCTGAAATGTTCAGACGCAGACATCAGAAGCTGGTTTTCTGTGTTCTATTTTGTGCGCCTTGGAGATGTGTATTTTCAGAACATGATCTTTTATGAGAAAATTTAATTGAAGAATTATCCAAGCTTTGTTTCTAGAAGGAAGATTGTTTTGCGTGAAGACCTTTATTGAAGATTGGATTCTTTTATTTATGAATATATTTTCAAAGGAATCTTTGCAAAATATATTTCAGAAATATAATTGCTTCTATTTGCTTCTAAAAGAATTCTGGAAATATATCTTTGAAGAAGATTTGATTCAAGAATTATGTTGCTGCTGAAGCTATAAATAGAGGACGCTGCTATTGAAGAATTTAATTAAAAAAAAACAGAAAAGAGAGTCATACTTAGAGTTTTGAGTCTGTAAGCTTAGTGCTTTGATCTGTACACCACTCATCTGTTAGAGTTGGTTTAGTTTTATTGAGTTGTAATTCACTTAAAGCTTTTAAGCAAAAGTGACTTTGATGTTTTGAAGTGTGTCTTCATCCTTGTTTGTTTAGAGTATACAATCACTGGGGCAGTGATTGCTTGAGTAGGAAGTAAGAGGGGTTCTTATATCTAGGAGTTCCTAGGTAGAAATCTATACGGGTAGTGATTAAGTGAGAAGACTGAGAAACAGGGGTTGTTGTCATAGGTCTTTGAATTGATACTATTTAGTGGATTTCCTTCCTGGCTTGGTAGCCTCCAGACGAAGGTGTGTTTGTCACCGAACTGGGTTAACAAATCACTTGTGTTCTTTACTTTCTATCTGTTATTTTGCTTCTGAATTGTATACTCTGTTCTGCATTTTTGTACTCTATTTTACGGTTCAGACTCAGTTTTGCCAGAATTTCACTATATATTGGACATAGATTCTTTGGTTTTAGATGCACCGGTCAGTAGCACTTTAAACTTATATCAAACTTAGTTTAAATATTTGTTTTGTGACAGTGTGGTTGTACTGTAGCATTGGGGTGAGAGTGAGAGAAATCTATATATTGCAATTTTTTTTTACATAGTAATAATTCTCTGGTTGTCGGTTTAGACAACGATCGTGGTTTTTTCTCCGGTTTTGAAGTTTCCATGTTATATTCTTTCGTTGTGATTATGCTTATTTTTCTTCTTCAGCCCTGTTATTTCCTAATAGTGGTATCAAAAGCTTCGGTTCGGTGAGATATCACAATTCTTAGTATGCTCTGTGGTTGCAGCATTGTCTGATCTTCCACATCAGAAAAAAAAGTGTGATATTGTGAAGGTGCTGAAGAAGGGTGGTATTGTGCAGCTGGTATGTCTTATTCAAGCGCAATGAAGTTTGACATAGAGAAGTTTGATGGAAGAATCAACTTTGGCATGTGGAAAGTACAAGTCAAGGATGTGCCGATTCAATCAGGATTACACAAGGCGCTGAAGGGAAACACTTCCAACATGGAGGCCGATAAGTGGAAGAAGCTAGATTTTGAAAGCTGCAAGTGCAATTCGTCGGTGTTTGGCAAAGAATGTTCTTGCGAATGTGCAGAATCTATCATCAGCCAAGGGACTATGGGAAAAGCTCAAAGGGTTATATCAGGCAAAGGAAATCTCAAATCGGTTGTTGCTGAATGAGCAATTCCATAATTTGTGCATGGATGAGGGTACAAAAATCTTTGATCATCTTAGTACTTTGAATAATATTGTTTCTGAGTTAGAATCAATTAAAGTTAAGATTGATGATGAAGATAAAGCTTTAAGGCTCATTTTGTCCCTTCCACATTCTTATGTTCATCTCAAACCTGTTTTGATGTATGGGAAAGAAAGTTTGAGTTTTGAACAAGTTGCAACTAAAATTATTTCTGAAGAAAGGAGGATGAAAAGTGATGAAAGCACTTCATCAAGCTCAATGTTGCTAACTAGAAGTGGGGCTAATGGGAAGAAGATCCATGCAAAGAATATGTCCTGCTGGAAGTGCGGAATGTCTGGGCATTTAAAGAGAAATTGTCTAGGTGGCGCAGTATCTGAAAAAGACTTTGAGGCAAGTGCTAGCACGTCTCCCTTGTTTGGGGAGATGATCGTGATCTTATCTAGAAGATAAAGTGTATCCTTATAGTATTTCCTCTATACCATGCAAAAGGACAAGTTATTGCTAGCAGATTCAGAACAACACACATGCATTGGTTGGCAGTAATGCAAGGTGTGTGCTGATATGTGTCGATGGCTGAAGAACTTCCTGAAAGCCAACATGGGAGTTCCACCATAATCTTTCAGCAAGGTTTCGACGTGAAGAAATTCTTGGAATGGTTCAGTTTCAAGTGAAGTATACTCTTTATGGTGGAGTATGATTGTCGGTATAGAGAATGGAAACGGAAGATGAAACTCTTACAATCAAGGTGGAGATTGTTGGGTTTGATTGTCAAGTTTCTTAAATAAAGAAGGAGGTTAAAAAATATTAGCTATTAGAAAAGTCCCACATCGCTTAGTGTGGTGAAGCAAGGGGAAAACCAAGGCTATATATTAGACCTAGGTTCTTTTATTTTAGATGCACCAGTTGGTAGCACTTTAAGCTTATATCTGACTTAGTTTAAATATTAGCTTTGTGAGAGTGTGGTTGTACTGATGCATTGGAGTGAGAGAAGTATATGTATTATAAAAAATTTCACATAGTAATAATTCTCTAGTTGTTGGTTTAGACAACGATCGTAGTTTTTCTTCGATTTTGGAGTTTCCACGTTATATTCTTGTTTTGTGATTGTGCTTATTTTTCTTCTTGTGTTTCTTCTTCAGCTTTGTTTCTTCAGCTCTGTTATATTCTTGTATTGTTGGAAATCAAGTGTGAGTAATTATGTCCCAAGTCCGTTAGAAATGGAGGAAATGTTGAATATATAAGAGAGGAGACTCATATATCTAATGACTTAAGGTTTTGGGTGGAGGTGTGGTGTCCAAGTCTCTTAGAGGTCCCGGATGTTTAGCCCATTGCCGCTCGCGGCGCTCCCCGGACTCCCCAACAAGTGGTATCAGAGCCCTGGTTAGGCTCGGTGGGGGAGATTGTTGAAAATCAAGTGTGAAATGAAGGAAACATTGGATATATATATATATATAAGAGAAGTGACCCATATACCTAATGCCTTATAGTGTGTTTGGATGGAGGAATGTTTTGAGGGAATTCAAATACTTTTAGTTGAATTTCATTGTTTGGATAATAATATGGAGAATTTTTAAAATGATGGAAATTTATGAAGTATTTTGTTCAAGTTAAATTTAGAGAATTTCAAATGACACCTAAAAGCTAAGAATTTCAAATTTCTTCATTCTTATAATTTTCAAATTTTGCATTTTGGACCTCAAATTTTCCCCCAATAAATTTACAAAAATTGCAATTTGACCCCTAATATTTTTTGGAAATTACAAATTTACCCCTCAACTTATTCAAAATTATAAATTGACCCTCAATTTTTTTGAAATTTACAAATTGACCCCTAACTTCAATTTTGGCCAAAAAAATAAAATTTATAAAAGTTGCCCAAAAATAATGACAATGAAATTTTTTATTACTCGATCCAAACAAGAATATTTAGAAATGAAGTCAATTTAATTGAATCATTTAAATTGCCTAGAATTCTAAATTCTTCAAAATTTCTTAATTACCTCATCCAAACACACTCTTAAGGTTTTGGGTGGAGATATGGTGTCTAAATCTCTTAGTGGTCCTGGACGACGTTTAGCCCATTACCGCTTTCGGCGCTCTTCGGACTCCCCAACAAGAAAACCTTCAAATATATAGTTGTCTAAAGTACAAAATCAATACGCACAAAATCAATACGCTTTAGTTCCTTTATCAAGGACCATTTTTTCTATGTGAAGAAATTTAAATTACAAAATCAAACAAGACAAACACTACCCCCTTTACTTTCATGAGCTAGATACTACTCAAAGGAAGAAGGATAACATCTAATAAAACTCAATCAAAAGAAGGAGGAGAGTGCCCCATATTAGTGTTTAACCTTATGAGAGATAATTTGTGCTTTTGTTTTTCTTTTCTATCTTTACTCTTGTTAATCAGATCAATTAACCTTTGATTGAATACGATTATAAAAAATAAACTATATTTACTCTTATTAATCAGATCAACTAACCTTTGATTGAATAAGATTATAAAAAATAAAAATTTGTTATATGATTATACGTGTTTAATTATTTATTTGTGTTATTATATGATTGGATTTTTTTATGAAAAGTGGAAATCATTAACAAACTAGACGGCGAATGGAAGAACCCTTAAAATTCAGCAAAAGCAACAACATGCAAAAAAATTATAAGCAACCTAAAATAATACTCCCTCCGGTCCTATATATAAGAAAATTTTCAAAAAACTTTTTGGTCCTATTTATAAGAAAATATCACAACTTTTAAGGTGTAGTTACTGTTTAAAAGACTTTTCTACCCTTAATTTAATGTTTGTCTTTTTAACATTTGTGAATGTATTTAATGTTTTTACAATTTTTTATGAGGGTATAGTTGTAAAAATATTAAAAAAGTTATATTAATTAATGATTGTATTGATTTTGATGTTTTTTTGTTTTTCTTCTTGTAATAAGGACATGAGGTATACAATAGAAAAAGGAGTTGTGTGGCTTTTATTGACTATCATGTCAACATAGTAATTGGAGTTAATACAATTTTAATATTCACCATCGCACTTTCCAATTCTTATATCATGTTAAATGAGCTTAGATTTTACTCTTCTCAAGATGATGAAAATATTGGGCCATGTATATCCTTCATGATATATTGCATTAGTTTTTCTTAATCAAAATATATTGTTGTTTTAGTTTGTACTCGTAAGTTGTTCTTATATAAGAGTACTTTTAGAGATTACTTTCAACGATGCAATATGATGTTTGAAATATGAATGCTAAGGAAGCAGATATTTTTTTTTTTTAGGTAGGAAGCAGATGTTTGTAAAGTATATGTTGTAGGACATTTAAGGATACTTCACATTTTGAATAAGAAAAGTGGTGAGAAAAATTGTTTCCTTCTCATAATTATATATACAAATTAAACTGATTCAGAAGTACATCAGAACAAGCTACAAAGGCTCTATAATCTATATTTTGAATACAAAAAGTATCAAAATCTCTTCAAAAGCCATAGATAATTATTTGTTCATTTTTTTGCCTAAGATCATGACAGGGATTAGAGGATGCCTCGTTGTGACAAGCATACATGAAAGTGATCAAAGCCTTCTCCACGTCTTCAGGAATCCGTTCTTGAACTAACGAGATTGCGTATTCCAAGAAAACACTATCGCACGGCAACATAATAGGTCCGTTCCTTGGTAATCCGAACGCTTCCTCGGACCATTTAAAGAGTTCTCTAAACACATTCGTGCTAAGATACTTTAGAGGAACCACAAATCGCTTGCAATCAATGCTGTAAACAACAAAGTGACCCTTATTTACCAATGAAGAACTCATATCCACTTCGTTTCTTGGGTATGAGATCCTCTTGCGCTTTTCAACCGCCATTTTCTGCCACTTTTTTGCCATTTCTATTAGCCTTTTTGCACTTAACATGGTTTAAATTTCAGAGGATTAAAAAGAAAGAGTAAGTTAAACAATGGTGCAAATTCTTATCTTGGCTGTATTGAATTTGAACAATTGGTATGGCATATATATATTATAGAAATTTAGACAACACCATATGGTATTGTTTGAAGAGTGTTGTTCTGATAAGGTGCATGGCCATGTGGAGTGATTAATTCAGTAACCATAGAAGTGACAAAACAGAAATTGAATTTGAGGGCCATGTATTTTTGGTCTAGACAGATAACTACCAAGAGAAGTATTATTGTAAGCCAATTTGTTCCTTGGAAGTTTTGTGACATAAATGCTAAAGATGCACAATCGTTTTCTACACAGCAGGACTTGAACCATACAACATTTTGGGCCCAACAGCTAAGCAAGAGTATGAAGCTGAGGTAACATACCCCGAAATTATAAGATTATCAGATAGCACACCCCACTTAAACAGTAAAGTTAGCAAGATGCATGAATATAAAGCAAAAGGAACGGAAACAGTTATATATGTTTTATTTATGGAAGATGTTAACGGATACTCTGATTTTACTTGTTAAGAAATTTAAAGAAGAAATTTTATCTTAGAAATGATGAATTCAACACATTAAAGAAAATTTTAAAAAGATCCAATTTCATTTATTATACGTTTTGAGAAGATCCAATTTCATTTATTATACATTTTTTTTTTGGAAATTGCCCTTTAAGCACCTAGAATTTTGCTCATAAATACCTTAAACTTTCGAAAAACTTCACCGGTAGTTAACTAATTTTCGCCACCAAACTGTTTGTAACTCTCAATGAGGGTATTTTTGAAAGTTTGAGGTACTTATGAGCAATTGTTAGATGCCTAAAGAACAACCTTCTTTCTTTTTTCTACATTTAATGGCAAGTCGTGGGCCGTTACCATTGAATGGCCCATTGTTGTTCTCAAGTATACAACTTCTCATAGAAAATTGCTTTTCTCCCAAAGGGAATTGCTCACTCCACGTGATCTGCCTAAACTACCCCCCACGTGACTTAAGTCACGTTCGGTAGCATCAGCGACTTAAGTCATGTTGAGCCAACTTGAGTTAAGTCACGTTGGTACAAAGCCAACGTGACTTAAGTCATGTTGGTTTTAGGTAAGTTAAGATTTCATCAATTTTTGCAATTTTTCACAAAGATGCTATTTTTTTAATACCCTAAACATACAATATGTTATTTTCATTTTTTAAAAGCATGTCATGTCTTAGAAACAACAATAACAAAAATTCATTCATGATCCAAAATAAATCATAACTAAAAATACACAAGTACACGAAATCAATTCCAAAAATACACAATTTTATTTAGTTTTAATTTCATCTACGATACATTACATTACATTCTCCATAATTATGTGATATCATCATGATGTTGGGTTTAAATTAAATTCTTGAAAGTTTGCCGAAAATGTTGGCATTGAAGTGTCTTATACTTAGTGTAAAAATTTGCTAGTCTCTTTGAAAACTCAAAAGAATGAAGAGAACACAACACATGTATTCTACCAAATCAATTGTATAGGTTATCACATCGAATCCTTTCATATAGGATGAGTACTCACAAAAAGGAATGCATCCCAATATATTCTTTTGAACTTAATCCTACTGCCCTGTCAACTGACAAGGTTCAATTGGCAGAAGAGCATGATCAGGCTCAGAACAACATCTTATAAATGCATTCCCTTTTGTGGCACTCATCCTATATGAAGGAATTCGATGTGAAAACCTATATAGTTGATTCAGCAGAATACATGTTGTGTTCTCTTCATTCTTTTAAGTTTCCAAAGAGACTTGCAAACCTTTACGCTAAGTATAAGACACTTCAATGCCAACATCTTCAGCAAACTAACAAGAATTAAACTAAAATCCAACAAAATAATGACACAACATAATAATACTACCTAAACATCTTCATCTGACCGAATCAAACTCTTGAGAATATCTTCAGGTGATCTCGGCAACGTAGCTTCCATCTCGATCCTCGGGAACATGTTGTGTTGACCAAATATTGAGAACATGCTCCTTATGTCGTCGTCGTTCTTTAACTCCGGCTGATTAAACGTCAATCTCCCATCTGAGTCAAACGATGGACGTTCATACCAAACGTATTCCACCCCCTTGTGTCTCTGTGGTTGAGTCGTTTGTTGATTTCATCAAGTTGATCCTTCAGTTCTTTTAACATCACATCGTCCCAAACCTTGAACAAATTAGGGTTTCCACTGTTGAAGCATACTTGACCGTTGAACAAATTAGATCTACACCATAAGAAATTAAAAGCAATCAATGAAAAATTCATTCAAACATTTCATCAATAATATCGTAAGTCATTTATAATATGTTATAGAAAAGAAAAAATATATTATCTCAAGTAGAGTCATGTAACCGCCAACGGCGCCAATGGTAGGGTCTGCAGCAAGAGAAAGCTGGGTGTAGAGAAAAGCAAGTGTCATCCCGCCCGACCACTCGTGCACCATGTCCAAGTCTTGCAACATAGTCAGCCATAACAGATGAATGTTTTTGTTGTTCTTGTTGGCGAAAATGGTGACGCCAACCAAAAACACCTTAATGCACATAGTCCTAGTCCTCTCCAGCTCCTCCACCTCCTCCTCATCACCAGGATGCTCCAACTCATTACACCTATGCATGAGTCTGTCATACATAATCTTCAGGTGAGGTATACTAATATACCCACCCCACTGTTTATTTACCTCAGACATCGCCTCTGCCTCCGTCATACCCAGCTCGCTCTGCAGCAGCTCCATACATCTCTCGTAGTCTACATCCTCGTCAACCATGAGCTTCCCAACGATGGGGATGTGTAGAAGATACACCACATCATCTAGTGTGATGGTCATCTCCCCAACGGGTAGATGGAAGCTGCTGGTCTCCCCATGCCATCTCTCTGACAGGCGGTGATGAGGCTAGGGCTGATGTTCTCGTACCCAGTCTGAAGGAGGGGGGCAAGACTGGATGCATCCACCCGCTGCCAGAACCATAAAGCTCATAGTCCCGGGACTGTCAGCTTCTCACTCTTAAGCTTCTTCCCGTGCGAGGCAGGGGTCACCTTATGCGTCCTCTGAAACTAAAATATAAAGAATTAAACGAACAACAAACCGTTAAAAATATAAACATTTGAATAACTAAAAAAGACATAACAATTTAATCGTAAAAAAACAATAATTAAAATAAACATTAAACATTTTAACATAACAATTAAATCGTTAAATTAAAACAAAATAAACAATTAAATTGACTCGTTATTAAATTGACGCGTAGTTTAATTGACTTGTAATTAAAATATTTTAACATAACAGTTAAATCGTAAAATTAAATTAAAATAAACAATTAAATTGACGCCTAACTAAATTTACGCGTAATTAAAATATTTTAACATAACAATTAATTAAAATTAAATTAAAATAAACAATTAAATTGACGCGTAATTAAAATATTTTAACATAACTGTTAAATCATAAAATTAAATTAAAATAAACAATTAAATTGACGTGTAATTAAACTGATGCGTAATTTAAAATATTTTAAGATAAAAATTAAATCGTAAAATTAAATTAAAATAAACATATTAATTAACGTGTAACTAAATTGACGCGTAGTTAAATTGACGCGTAATTAAAATATTTTAACATAAAATCGTAAAATTAAATTAAAATAAACATATCAATTAACACGTAATTAAATAAAATTAAATAATTAAAATTATCGTGGCGTCGCTCCAAAGTTGGCATGTCAAGTGTCTACGGAAATTCGGTAGAAGCGTCATGTCAGTAGGACCCCTGGGAAAACCCTACGGTTCGGCCTCCTCCTGAGCCTCCTGTTGGGTCTCCCCCTCCTGATGTTGAGCCTGCTCATACTGAGGATGATAGTCGTCCTGCTGATGTTGTGTGGGGTCCGCTACCTGTGACACACCCGCCTGTGACGACGTCCCCTCCACATCCTCACTACTCATGCTCCTAACGCTTTGTCTCCTTCGGCAGGAGGGCGCGCAACCGCCTTTTCGACCCGTGCAATCTATGTCATGCTCTCCATGCCTGCTCTCAGTCTGTCTGGTCTCTCAGACATATCTACACAACATTTTTAAAAACAAAAAGTCAATGATTTTCATAGGGACATTGTGTCATTTCTAACTAATCAACAACAACAAAGAGTTGGTATGTACCGAGTGTGAGTTAACTCACGTTGGGTTCAACGTGACTTAACTCACATTGATGCTTACTGAACGTGACTTAAGTCACGTTGAGGGTACTATGGTCAGAATACTTGGGAATGAACAAAATTGTATGTGAAGAGCAATTTTCCTTCTCATATATAGATTTATAAGAAAAACGTAATATAGTACAATTTATCATAGATAAACACTTTGGTACCCCTTGAGTTTTGTTAGATATGAATGAAATCTAACATAACATCTAATTATTTTATACTATGTCATTTTTTATATTTAATTATTTTAGAGTTAGTTTAAATTAATTTTGCATAGGGTATACTAGTAAACAACAAAACTCAAGACGTATTATTTAATTTTGCATAGGGTATACTAAGCATTCTCCTTTATAAATTATAATATACTCCTATTAGTGTAATTGACTCATGTCAAGGAGTTAGTTTCACTCTCATAAATGTGATTGGAACCAGGGACGGAACTAAAAAAAGTTATTGAGGGTAGTAGAAATATAACACATGATGATAAATAATATCAACAATAACTAGTTTATATAATACTAATAATTGAATAAAATTTAGTTTAAATAAAAACAAATGTATTGGTAAGAAAATCATCATCTATTTTATTGCGAAACTTTGTTTTCATGATTCATAAACTTTATAATTAAATAAATTAAACTCATAATATTTTAATTGAATCTTCAAGTGAAATTTCTTTTGCTTAATGACGGGGATAAAGTGACTCCTCTAGTCCCAGTGAGCTTAGTTCACTTGATAAGGGATAATGCATAATATATGCAGGAGTCAGAGTTCGAACTTCAGACACCCCACTTATTCACATTTAAAGTGAATTTCTCTAGCCGCTACACTAATTGACAAAAAAAAAAAAGTGAACTCCTCTAAAAAATTGGAATAAAGTGAACAAGTGAGATTTTTTCCCGGTAAATTAAGCTAGAATTTTTCTACGTTACATCACATATTGTCTTAATGGGGTGTTTATTTGATTTAGGTTGAAAGATAAGTTTTGATCAAGTGCAGATTCAATCAACGATTTTTGCATCGTCAACGTTGTAGTCTTGTAAATCAAGAAACATGAGTATATCGGTGGCTTGAATATAGTCGTATTTGTAGGTATATATATTCTGCTGTTATATGCTATTAACATGAATGTTGTGAGTTTGTTCGCAGATTCACCCCTTTTGTTTTCAATGACTATGCATTTGTATTGTATTGATGTACTTTATCAATTTGTGAATTTGTATTGCTATTAACATTTCGGATTATATAATCCGAAAAATATCAAACACCCCAAAAATGACAAATTTTTGAGTAAAAAAAGGCACTTTTCGGATTATATAATCCGAACTGTCTCAGCACAGAGACAGAAACTTTGTTTTTTGACTGAGACATACATATGGTAAGAATTTGATATAAACATGTATTCATGATCGTATTAAATAAATACTTTAATAGAAACGATAAGAAACAACACAATTCTCAAACATTAAATTTAAAACAGAAAGTAAATGTTCAAACATAAAAATGTAGAAATGGAGGAAATTATTGTCTTCGTTTTATATACATAAAGGTTTCGGATTCTAAATTTTGAAGGGCATTTTTGGAAGAAAAAAAATAGGACGCGCGAGAACTTGAAAAAAAATAATAGCTTAGTTTAACGCCTTGGGATATTTTACCCTATTCACCCCTACAAATTACCATAAAATTCAATTTTACCCTCTTTGTCATTTAACATGTTACACATTTATTTTCACCCGCACATTGCATCTCAGTGTGTATTTTTTGAAAAAACTATTATAAACATTTCTGGTGTGTATTTTTTTTTTTTCAAAAACCTCTTTAAAACATTTAAGTAATTTAACCGGAAAAAAGTTTAAAAACATTTTATAATTTTACGGAAAACGCAAATTGTACATTCTTAAACTTCAAACCGAAAATCTATTGAACTTATTTCCGGTGTTAAATAATTTTTGGAAAACTACAATTACTCATTTCTGAAATTATAAACCGGAAAACTCCAATTGCATATTTATGGTGTTGTGAAGTCTGTTAGTCCCCCTTTTAGCTCTATCCCTGTACAAAATGACAATCAATTATTCGTAAAAAAGAAAAGAGTAAATTACACTCTCCTCCCCTCAAAGATGCTTGAATTACACTCCCCTCCCCCTCTTCTGTTAAAATATACGCTTTCCTCCCCTCTTATTCAAAACATATTGGAAAATATTTCACTCCCCTCCCTTGAGAGAAGCTTGAATTACATTCCCCTCCCCTCTTATGTTAAAATCTACACTTTACTCCCTCAATAATTTTTTTTATTTATAATAATCTAGCAAAAAAAATAATAAGATACACTTCCAAGAAAAATAGTATTGCGTATCCATTTTTATATAATAAAATTTTGAATACATATTTTTTGCTATTTTTTATTCACAATTCCACTAACAAGTAGTTTTAAAATTTAAACCCTATTATAAAATATGAAACAACCCATAATAAAATTAAAATATGTGAAAAATTACTAAAGTCGATTAAGTAGGGTTATTTAAAAGTGAATTTTATATTCCAAATTATAAAATTAATAACAAAATATTTAAATTTAATTATCATTAACATTTAAATTATAAAGAAACAAATTTCTTTTTTCTAAATTGTGATTCAAAATTAGTATATATTATAAAGTATTTTTTATGTGGTAAAGTTTTGGTCCCTTAAAATATTAAAGGAAAATTTTACAAAGACTAAAAAATATGATTTTTTTTGTAGCAATTTAAATTGAAATTCTAGATATTTATATGGACCATTTACTTAATTAACCCTGTTTTTTAAATTATATATATATATATATATATATATATATATTCAAAAACAAGGGTTTCAATTTCTTTTTCAAACCAAAATTTCATTGTTTTTTTATTATAATTTTTTCTATACAAAGTTAACTCAATATTATCGGGTGAAAAAATATGGGACCATGAAGCCCTTGACTTAGGTCCACAAGAAATAATGACATGAAGGACTGGAGTAAAAAAAAAAATCTCTCAACGGGGAGCCTTAATTATAGAGCTTATTAGAGGACATTTTTTTCTTTATAAGCAAGCTGAGCTGGGGACTTAATAAGTGAGACTTAGTGAGTTGTGGTTTATTTAGGTCAAATGGATTATGAGATCCTTTAAGTTTAATGTTTGTATCTGATTAGTCTTTTTAGTTTTTTCTTTGTTTTAAACCGGTCATGTATGTCAATAAAAATGAAAGTGGTACTTTAATTTTATTTTATTTTTGTAGCAAATTGATCCATTTTTTAATCAAACTTTGTTAAAAATGGTTTACATGATCATTTAATATTGAGGTGGAATAATTAAAAAGTGTTTATCACAGTAAACATGATTAGTTACATACACTTTCATCTTATTGTTTTCCAATTCAATCTTAATTTTCTCAGATAATATTTCATAAACAACATTATAAACAAAGTAATCAATCGACTTTGTTTCAAACTAAGACTGATAATAAACGTATGATCCTTAGTTTTGAGAGTAGTGAATTTATACCTAGCAATGTATCAATAAACATATCAATTAACACGTAATTAAATAAAATTAAATAATTAAAATTATCGTGGCGTCGCTCCAAAGTTGGCATGCCATGTGTCTACGGAAATTTTGTAGAAGCGTCATGTCAGTAGGGCCCCTAGAAAAACCCTCCGGTTCGGCCTTCTCCTGAGCCTCCTGTTGGGTCTCCCCCTCCTGATGTTGAGCCTGCTCATACTGAGGATGATAGTCGTCCTGCTGATGTTGTGTGGGGTCCACTACCTGTGACGCACCCGCCTGTGACGACGTCCCCTCCACATCCTCACTACTCATGCTCCTAACGCTTTGTCTCCTTCGGCAGGTGGGCGCGCAACCGTCTTTTCGGCCCGTGCACTCTATGTCATGCTCTCCATGCCTGCTCTCAGTCTGTCCGGTCTCTCAGACATATCTACACAACATTTTTAAAAGCAAAAAATCAATGATTTTCATAGGGACATTGTGTCATTTCTAACTAATCAACAACAACAAAGCGTTGGTATGTACCGAGCGTGGGTTAACTCACGTTGAGCTCAACGTGACTTAACTCACATTGATGCTTACTGAACGTGACTTAAGTCACGTTGAGGGTACTATGGTCAGAATACTTGGGAATGAACAAAATTGTATGTGAAGAGCAATTTTCCTTCTCATATATAGATTTATAAGAAAAACGTAATACAGTACAATTTATCATAGATAAACACTTTGGTACCCCTTGAGTTTTGTTAGATATGAATGAAATCTAACATAACATCTAATCATTTTATACTATGTCATTTTTTATATTTAATTATTTTAGAGTTAGTTTAAATTAATTTTGCATAGGGTATACTAGTAAACAACAAAACTCAAGACGTATTATTTAATTTTGCATAGGGTATACTAGGCATTCTCCTTTATAAATTACTAGTATAATATACTCCTATTAGTGTAATTGACTCATGTCAAGGAGTTAGTTTCACTCTCATAAATGTGATTGGAACCAGGAACGGAACTAAAAAAAGTTATTGAGGGTAGTAGAAATATAACACATGATGATAAATAATATCAACAATAACTAGTTTATATAATACTAATAATTGAATAAAATTTAGTTTAAATAAAAACAAATGTATTGGTAAGAAAATCATCATCTATTTTATTGCGAAACTTTGTTTTCATGATTCATAAACTTTATAATTAAATAAATTAAACTCATAATATTTTAATTGAATCTTCAAGTGAAATTTCTTTTGCTTAATGACGGGGATAAAGTGAACTCCTCTAGTCCCGGTGAGCTTAGCTGACTTGATAAGGGATAATGCATAATATATGCAAGAGTCAGAGTTCGAACTTCATACACCCCACTTATTCACCTTTAAGGTGAATTTCTCTAGCCGCTACACTAATTGACAAAAAAAAAAGTGAACTCCTCTAAAAAATTGGAATAAAGTGAACAAGTGAGATTTTTTTCTCTGTAAATTAAGCTAGAATTTGTCTACGTTACATCACATATTGTCTTAATGGGGTGTTTGTTTGATTTAGGTTGAAAGATAAGTTTTGATCAAGTGCAGATTCAATCAACGATTTTTGCATCGTCAACGTTGTAGTCTTGTAAATCAAGAAACATGAGTATATCGGTGGCTTGAATATAGTCGTATTTGTAGATATATATATATATATATATATATATATATATATATATATATATACTCTGCTGTTATATGTTATTAACATGGATGTTGTGAGTTTGTTCGCAGATTCACCCCTTTTGTTTTTAGTGACTATGCATTTGTATTGTATCGATATACTTTATCAATTTGTGAATTTGTATTGCTATTAACATTTCGGATTATATAATCCGAAAAATGTCAAACACCCCAAAAATGACAAATTTTTGAGTAAAAAAAGGCACTTTTCAAATTATATAATCCGAACTGTCTCAGCACAGAGACAGAAACTTTGTTTTTTGACTGAGACATACATATGGTAAGAATTTGATATAAACATGTATTCATGATCGTATAAAATAAATACTTTAATAGAAACGATAAGAAACAACACAATTCTCAAACATTAAATTTAAAACAGAAAGTAAATGTTCAAACATAAAAATGTAGAAATGGGGGAAGTTATTGTCTTCGTGTTATACATAAAGGTTTCGGATTCTAAATTTCGAAGGGCATTTTTGGAAGAAAAAAAATAGGACGCGCGAGAACTTGAAAAAAATAATAGCTTAGTTTAACGCCTTGGGATATTTTACCCTATTCACCCCTACAAATTACCATAAAATTCAATTTTACCCTCTTTGTCATTTAACATGTTACACATTTATTTTCACCCGCACATGGCATCTCAGTGTGTATTTTTTGAAAAACTATTATAAACATTTCTGGTGTGTATTTTTTTTTTCAAAAACCTCTTTAAAACATTTAAGTAATTTAACCGGAAAAAAATTTAAAAACATTTTATAATTTTACGGAAAACTCAAATTGTACATTCTGAAACTTCAAACCGAAAATCTATTGAACTTATTTCCGATGTTAAATAATTTTTGGAAATTACTACAATTACTCATTTCTGAAATTATAAACCGGAAAACTCCAATTGCAAATTTATGGTGTTGTGACGTCTGTTAGTCCCCCTTTTAGCTCTATCCCTGTACAAAATGACAATCAATTATTCGTAAAAAAGAAAAGAGTAAATTACACTCTCCTCTTCTCAAAGATGCTTGAATTACACTCCCCCTTTTAGTGCATATTTAATTATTAAGGGTGAGAATTTTAATTCAAGCATCTCATAGGGGGGAGAGTGTTGTACCCTAATTTTGTCCCAAGCTTTTTCAAAACAAAAAAAAGAGGGGGAGAAAAAGTCAACAAAGTCAACAAAAAGAAAGGAGAACTTCGCAGAGCAAAGTCCCCATCGCTCTGCGAAGTCTGCGATTTTTTTGCAGATTTTTAATTTCTTTGATTTGTTTTAGTTATTATTATTATCACCTATCATTATTATTATTGCTATTATTATCAATTGTGGCTGTTTGGACTCAGCAAAGCAAGAATTGAAACATGTGTCATTAAAGCCAAGGTGAGAAGGTTTTTCTTCCAACCAAGCATGTGCCAAACAAGTTGGCTTGCCCTTGGGCAGCTCTCATCCCTCCCAATTGACCTGCTACTGACCCTAAGCTTGCCAGCCAGCAGCTTGCCTGTTTTTCTTCTTTCTTTCTCCCCCAAAACCAGTCAAACACAGCTGGTTTTGCTTGCCCAAAAGCTGTTTGTGCTGCCCTGTTTCAGCAGCTCTTCCTTCTTCCTCACACCAGCCCACATGTTCCCTTTTGTTTCCCCCAACCTCTGCACATTACAGTGCACGTTTTTCTTGCTTAACCCCTCAAGATTACAAGGACCAATCCCAAGGGACAGCCCAATTGCAAACAGCCCTGCTTTTCACTTTTTCATCATCATTGCTATCCAAAATCAGCTTCATTAATGGCTGGATTTGGCAAAGTCTTGACCAAGATTGCAAGGCAATGTCCCCTCTTCACTTTTGCATTAAATGCAAAGCAAAGTAGTCTGGCCATAGCACACAAATCAGCTGGATTCTAGGAGATCTTCATCATGACATTTGATTTGGTTTTGCCTATAAAAGGAATGCCTTGCATAAGGATTCAACACTAACAAACAACACAATTGAAAACACTTGAAACATCATTAAATACACAACAATTACAAAGTTTTCTAAAGCAAAAAACATAGTCCTTCCAGCAAGAAAACACTAGTGTTATTATCATCCATTCATCAACATTTCAAACCTTGCAAAACTTCAACCATTCAAGTCCTTTCCATTTCCTTGCAACAAGAGCTTTGGGCTAGGAGTTGGTAAGTCACTCTAACTGGTTTATATTGCATTTACATACTGTTTGCATTTGCTTTTGATTCCAACTTTCAATCTCAGTTTTGCATTTTTAAGTTTCACTCATTTTTGATTCAAAACCCCTTTTGAACTTAAAAGGAATCCCAAAGTTTGCAAAACATTTAAACTGAGTTGTTGCACTCATTTTATTGCTAATTTCAAAAGCTTTTCACTCCTCCTAAAGTTCTGAGATTGTTCAGAAGTTGCTTATGAACAGCAGTTCAGAAGCAGCTTCTGAACTCAAAATTTCGCAGAGATCGCAGTGCGAAGCTCTGGTCGCTTTGCGACCATGACAGAACTCAAAACTTGAGTTCAGGCTTCTAAAAAGCCAATTTTTGGGGTTCTAACCTGAAAACTCAGAACCTAAGAGGATTAAAACTCATTTTATTCAAAACATAACAAGAGTTTTGCATGATATTGGAAGATTTACAAGTTTGAGCAACACTTTTTGAATAACTTGCGAAACAAGTTAACGTTCATTAAACTTTCAAAATCAAACTCGAGCAATAAGCTAAGTTCATTATTTTCCAAAACCAATCTTGAACAACGACCTTGTTGAGGAATTTCAATCAAAATTGAACTTGAGCCGAACTTGTGCATTTTTCACAAATTTGTGCATTTGCCATAAACTTGTTCATTTTCATGACTTGTGCATCTTTTACACATTCAAAGCAAACTTGTTCATAGGTTGCAACAACTAATTTGAACATTAAAACTTTTATTGAGTTTCAACAATCAAGTGTTTTGATAACTTTGGGATTTCTTAAATTTCAAACAAAACTTGAATGAAAACGGAATGGTTTGACGTATGTCTCTCCATTTCCCCGGTTAAACGAATGCTTGACGTATGTCTCGTCGTTTGGGCAATCGTCATTCTATTTTCAACACATCCAACCACACCAAAGCCAATTCTTGGCCCTTTGTGGTCAATTTGAACCCTTCGGTCCCCCGTGACCATTTGATTCAATGTTCGACTCTGTCGAGTCCATTGAACCTTTTCTTGATCCCGTTGGATCAATCGAACCTTTTCTCGACTCGGTTGAGTCCTTTTGGTCAATGTTCGACTCTGTTGAGTCCATTGAACCTTTTCTTGATCCCGTTGGATCAATCGAACCTTTTCTCGACTCAGTTGAGTCCTTTTGGTCAATGTTCGACTCCGTTGAGTCCATTGAACCTTTTCTTGATCCCGTTGGATCAATTGAACCCTTCCTCGACTCGGGTGAGTCACTTTGGTCAATGTTCGACTCCGTTGAGTCCATTGAACCTTTTCTTGATCCCGTTGGATCAATTGAACCCTTTCTCGACTCGGTAGAGTCATTTTAATCTTTCTTGGCCCCTCGCGACCAATTCAAACCTCTTTTCCCCAACGGACATGTTTTATCTATTCTAGCGCGATTCGAAACAAAAGCTTAAGTCTCTCATGCGCGAGCACACAAGCTATGTTTAATCGCAAGAATACGATCAAAACATCGTTCTTTAAAAATAACCAACACATATACGTTTTTCTAGCAAAGAACTACGTAGCTTTGAATTCTCCATCGCACCAGGAGATACGTAGGAGCAAGATCATCATCTTGTCAAGCACAATAATAAAAAACAACTTTTTTCCCCTTCATCATATTTTCTTTTTCCCTTTTACATATTCAAGGATGCAAGCAAAACTTTGAAAACATTCTAGCCTTAGCTAACTAGGAGGTTTCCGTTGAGTACAACGGACGTGAGGGGTGCTAATACCTTCCCCTTGCGTAATCGACTCCCGAACCTGATAATGGTTGCGATGACCATCCTTTCCTCATCGTCAAGGGTTTTATTATCGTTTCCCTTTAAAATAAAAAAACTTAAGGGTTTATCAACGTTCCCTTTAAACAAAAACTTTGGTGGCGACTTCACACAACCTTTCGAGCGTTCGTACACGTCTCGGGGTTTGCGTTTTTTTACGATAGCGCACAGAGAGTATAAATTTTTCTTTTCAAGGGAGAGGAGTGTATATTTTAACATAAGAGGGGAGGAGAGTGTAATTCAAACTTCTTTTAGAGAAGAGGAGTGTAATTTTCTCAAAAGAAAATGATAATCAATTTAATTATTATCATTGTGTTTGACTATAGTCATAAATACCCAATTTAAAACCAAACTAGACTTAAGTTTTTCAACAAAAAAAAAAAAAACCAAGGGGAATGGCCTTTCCATTATTGGTGGACCTTCCCTTGAATTGAACCGGTCACGGAGCTCTCCATTGAGTTGTTTAGGTTCTGGAATTCCATCTCTAGTTGGGGGTTTCAGTTCGAAGGTTATCAAATGTGGTGCGGGTTCATCTCTCTCGACCAGTTCAGGTTCAAGGGAAGGGTGATCGAGGGGACCCAGACTTTAGATCTCTTTCTTCTCTATTCTATGGCGGGAGGTTTCTTTCGTATCAAGAGTGTGTTGGGGAGGCCAGGGAAAGACGGATTGGATCGAGAGGCGATGCCTACTCTACTCGTTACCACTAAACGACGAAGCCAAGAGCGGAAGGAGGGACTTGAACCCTCAACCTCAGCCTTGGCAAGGCTATGCTCTACCATTAAGCTATTTCCGCCAGCTACGGTAGTGGCGAAGCACTACTGAGCAATTAACGTATCTACCGTGTGACTGATGAATAGGAATAGCTAAACGAAGGTGTCAATAATAAGACTGCAATAGAGAAAAAGAAACAAAAAAGTGACGTGATAGAAGTAATAACTCGGTGATATGATAAGACGAGAGATAGAAAATAAATATGTTGATTATGTATAGTTTTTTTTTTTGAAGAAGAAAAATTTGCTCACCAAAATCGACATCGGTGAGAATCGAACTTAACATTTTGAGACAAACACATTCTAAAATTCTAAGTCAACACTATCATATCAACACAAATGAGTTTTTGCGAAGGAAAATTAAAGGTGTTCAAATATAACTCTCTTAAGACAAACACACTCCAAAATTCTAAGCCAACGCTATTATATCAACACAAATGGGTTTATGCGTAAGACAATTAAAGGTGTTCAAATATAACTGTTGATTGAAAAAAATAACTACAAGGTATAAAACTTTGGAGAACAGCATAGCAAATCAGAAATAGATATTATTGAATTTAATTGTATTCAGATTCATATTCATTCATACTTGACAAATGGGGTATGAGTTGTAAACTTTGTTCCTAAGTTCCCACTGAAGAACAAGAAGGCAAGGCAATCATTTGCCCATTCCCACCATCTTAAAACTTCTTTCCTTTTTGTCTTTGCCAACCATACGCGGAAAGAAGCAAACTTTTAATAAAATCAACAACCGACATCGTTTTCTGTCTTTCTTTTAATTTTTATTTTTCAGTTTCATTATTTGTTTCTAAAATACATAAGCTGCTATCTGATCTTGATATGATTCTTACGTCACAGCTGTAGTAGATACTATATATACATCCCGATCGATTGAGATATTATTCTCTTTACAATGTGTGATTTAAGTAATTGACATGGACAAGTTAGAGTTGGATTTATTAACATAAGGGGTTAATTAGTCTCCTAAAATGTAAGGAATCAAGATTGAATTTTGGTGAGTATAACAGTCAATTTATTTAGACCCTTAAAATTTGTCTCTAGTCGTTTGTTTCCGTTGAAAGTGAAGGGAGGGATAGCTGAGAGGATTGAAAGTTTGTGGGAAAACGTACTTCCATTGTTTGGTACGCATGTCAGAGAGGAAGGAAAGCCTCAGATTGGTGGGTCCCGCGCCTAAAAACTTTCCCTCCCATGATGCGCAGAAACATGATCTCAACCTCCAATTTGATAAATTGACCAAAACGCCCTCATTTGTGGAGCAAAATTATTTTTGGTCGTGCATGTTCTCTTTCTTTTCTTCAATTAACATGTTTTCACTTCAAGGCTTTAGACATGTTGTTTTTTGTTTTTATAACTTTTTTTAAAAAAAATACCGTCATTTTTTAAAGTATATATAGCATCAAGTGTTATAACCAAATGCAAAGGCCACCCTTAAAAAAACACTAAAAACAAAGGCTACTTATGTCATTTCATAAATATATATCTTTCTTTCCTTTCACTTTCTTTTCACTTTCATTTATATCAAACAACTAAACAATCATCCTACTTTCCACTCACTTTCTACTCACTTTCTATCCTTCAACAATCTTTTCTTTCACTTTCTTCTCTCATCCAAACAAAGCCTTAGTGTCTAAAATGTCCCAAACGGTAAAGAACTTCTACTTAAATAAGCTCCCAAAGTTAAAGCTGGCTCATAAGTCCCAGCTTTTTTATCCAAACATATATATTTTTTAATTAATTATATAAATGATCCCTATAAACATTCATAATTTCGTATTTAATTCATAAAAAATCATACTTTTTAGTTCATGTAAAGTTTTCCGTTAGCATTTTTCCTATAAAACTTCTCATCAATATTTTTATTTCTTGTAATATTTTCCGTCAAAAGTTTTAGTCCCTTAAAATATTAAAGGAAAATTTTACAAAGACTAAAAAATATGATTTTTTTTGTAGCAATTTAAATTGAAATTCTAGATATTTATATGGACCATTTACTTAATTAACCCTGTTTTTAAAAAAAAAAATTAAAAAGGTATATATATATATATATATATATATTCAAAAACAAGGGTTTCAATTTCTTTTTCAAACCAAAATTTCATTGTTTTTTTATTATAATTTTTTCTATACAAAGTTAACTCAACATTATCGGGTGAAAAAATATGGGACCATGAAGCCCTTGACTTAGGTCCACAAGAAATAATGACATGAAGGACTAGAGTAAAAAAAAATCTCTCAACGGGGAGCCTTAATTATAGAGCTTATTAGAGGACATTTTTTTCTTTATAAGCAAGCTGAGCTGGGGACTTAATAAGTGAGACTTAGTGAGTTGTGGTTTATTTAGGTCAAATGGATTATGAGATCCTTTAAGTTTAATGTTTGTATCTGATTAGTCTTTTTAGTTTTTTCTTTGTTTTAAACCGGTCATGTATGTCAATAAAAATGAAAGTGGTACTTTAATTTTATTTTATTTTTGTAGCAAATTGATCCATTTTTTAATCAAACTTTGTTAAAAATGGCTTACATGATCATTTAATATTAAGGTGGAACAATTAAAAAGTGTTTATCACACTAAACATGATTAGTTATATACACTTTCATCTTATTGTTTTCCAATTCAATCTTAATTTTCTCAGATAATATTTCATAAACAACATTATAAACAAAGTAATCAATCGACTTTGTTTCAAACTAAGACTGATAATAAACGTATGATCCTTAGTTTTGAGAGTAGTGAATTTATACCTAGCAATGTATCAATAAACATTTACTTAAACACTTTTTAACCGAGTTTGATGAAAAGAGAGTAATGATGTATATATTTTATGACTTAAAGAACTAAATACACACTTTTATTGACATAGATGATCAATTTAAACTAAGATAACTAATATGATATAAACTTTGAACATAAAAGACTTTCATGATGTATTTGATCGCTTATTTAAAAGCTCTAGATTTGAAGTATTTGGTCGTTCCATGATTGACTATGGAAAAAATAAAATAAATATTGTATAGATCATGTAAAAAAAAATTTACATACTGGGATACTCTCATTGCTCCCACCCCCTCTCTCTCTTGTTTTTGTTAAAAAAAAAAAAAAAAACTGTCCCAAAGGTTATCTTAAAGTGGTTATACAAATAATATTTATCTAGTTATTCAAGTGACATAAGAAAGAACAGGGAGAAACAAAAATAAGAAAGAAGCAAGAATACACATTTAATATTTTCGCATTAATATAAAAAAAGAAACTGTTTTTTTAACATAAATTATAATTATTTTAACTATAATCTATATTTTAATTATGTATTACTAAATTATTTAAAAAATATAAATAAACACTATCATGCATTCGTATCATATTCTCAATATGATATTATGATAAAATTGATAAAATATTTCTGTTAGAATATTTTAATTTTAGTATTATTTTTCAGAAAATATAATATTCTATGAGTCAGGATGAAATGACACAATGATGTCAAAATTAATTTGACACCAAATCTCATTCATTCATTTCATTTAATACAAAGACTTAAAACTATCATGAAATTAATTAACATACATCAAATACTCTCTCTATCACCTAATTAAGAAACATATTAATCATCATTAATTCATAATCAATCAATCCACTTTTATTTTTGTAAAAAAAATGGGTATGAAGTAATTCACCATCGATACTTATGCATATTTTTATGATAAATAATCATTAATCATAAAATTGCACATCTATTCACCTAATTTTATGATAAATAAATCATCATCGATACTCTCTTTAGTTTTATCATGCATTTTGGAAATAAAAATTAAAAAAAGAAGTTTGAGTATGTGTTGACCTAATTCATAAAATATGTGTATGAAATAAAGGCAAAGAAACATCGATTGTAATGAGTGAATCAAACAACTATAAGAATGAGTTTTTTTTTTTTTTTTTGACAAACTATAAGTATGAGTTTTATCATGCATTATTTAAAAAATTAAAAAAATGAAGTTTGAGTATGTGTTGATGACAGAAATAAATAAATCTGAAGGAAATAAAAATAGAATGTTTGATTATGAATTAACGATGATAGATATGTTTTTGAATTAAGTGATAGAGACTATTTGATGCATGTGAATTAATTTAATGATAATTTAAAGTCTTTAGATTAAATAAATTGAATAGATGAGATTTGGTATCAAACTAGTTTTGTCACCATTGTATCATTTGATCGTGACCCATATTTTAGATCATTTCTTGTGCTTATCCTTAATTTTCGTTGCAATTAAAGAGATTTCTTTAACCACGCTGTATATTTTATTTATATGAATAAATTACTTAAAAAGTATATATGTAAAAAATAATATGCATCAATACCATATTGAGAAATAAATTGTCATTAACTTCATAATATAATAAAATAACAAAAGCATTTATAATAGAGTATTTTAAATTTTAGATATTTATACAAATAATATTATGGATAACTTCTTGTGTTTATCCTTTTTTGAGGGGTTCTTGTGTTTATCCTTAATTTTATATTTTTATATAAGGATATAAAATAAAAATTATAAAAATGAAAATAAAATATTTATGTATTCAATAATTATTTATTTTAATTATCCAGTTATGATATTTTCAAAGGTGTTGTAGTTGGTTCTTATTATTTTTATGAACTTCATTCCTAATTAACTTATTTTGGATTGTGTATTTTATTTCCTAACATTTTTTTATTGGGATATTTATCAGTACACACTTAAAGTTACATTTAAAAAATGCATACTGCTACGAAGTGTTTGCAATTATACATATTCATCAGTAGATTTTATATATTTAATATTGTGTTTGATCTGCTAAAAAATAAGTATTAGACATAATAACATATTGTAAGGCAGAACAACGCATGATAAATTTTTATGTTATTGAACAGTTATTTATCTTATACGATGTTTGGTGGACAAAAGACTATTTTGGTATTTCACACAACTTATACTTGAGACAAAAAGTTGTGTTGCGGTTTAATGAGAGACAAAAATTTCAGTTTTTGTCACTTCCATTGTCCGTTTGTCCTGTCTCAGAAACAGTTTTATGATAAAACACCGTAAAATACCATGTCCCTTATTTTTAGCACATTAAACACACCATAAGAGTTTCAATCATTTTACTATCACTGTCCCACGATAATCAACTTATTTACCTATTTCACATTCATTAAGAATATTGTATAAATGTCCTTCTGACCATCGTTCAGTTGACAGAGACATGTATTATGCATGAGTTGGGGTTCGAACTACGGATTTCTCGTCAGTGATGTACTATAGGTTATCATTGATCACTCATCAACAATCTTCCACCTATGTCGGATATATAATTGGGGATTGTATTTATTTCAACGTCTATTTTCAGAGTTTAAATTTTCTGCATATTAGGCATGAGAGCAACCAAGTTACCTATTATTTTGCTAAATATGTTCTTCATAATCCATATTACATATAGATTAAATAGACTCCACCTTATATTTATGTAGTCTTAACTATTGATCTATTTTTAGACTTTCATTAATGAAAATATATTCAACGTAAAAAGAAAACATTGAAAAAATATAGTTAATATCACTTGGAAATTGAAAGTGGTAGTTATCTTGACCTCTTTGTAAAAAATGGTTCACCTAAATGTCTCATGATAACTACCACTTTCATTAAAATGTGTCAACAATAACGTCTTAATAATATAAAAAAAAAAACTAGTGAAATTTTCCACATTTCCTACTTTAGGGCAAAAAAATCAATTTTATATAGTTTTTTTAGGGGAAAATCAATTTTATATCATTGTTAATCGATTTGATAGTAAAAGTAAATTAAAATTTAACCATAAAATAAATGGAAAATCAGGACATTATTGTAACATCACATATTGGAAAATAAATACACACATATTGTTTGAAAATACAAATGAATAAACCAAGTGATTGCATTTAAGTGATTAGTGAGTTCCTCCTAAGAACAAATTATTCGATAGAACTTGAGTTCGATCTTTGGATAACATAATTCTAGTTCAGATTTTACTTACATCTCAATTGAATTTCGGATTACTAATCCTTCTTCCTTGTGAACCGATGTTTTAACACAAACAAATGAATATAACATAAAATAAAATATTATTTTCAGTAAACCGTTAGGATGGACTTTCTCCTCCATCCTCGCGGAAAGAAAAGCTCGGCTCGAATTGATGCAATTGCTATTAGAGTCTCCAATTACGCACAAATAGTCAATTTTGTCTCTGGATGTGTAATGAATAGTCGCAATAATATCTCAATATAGCGTAATTCAAAAATAGTCTAATTTGTGTACTTTGTTAGTCAAAATAGTCTTAGAGATATAAAATCAACCAAAACTAACTAAAAATAGTTTTTCAGATTCAAGGACGTCAAAGACTATTTTGTCTAACGTTGTGCACAATCAAGAAATATTTTGTAGTTTCGCTACATTGAAGGACTATTATGGTTACTCGTACACATTATTTACCACGTCCATGTACATATACAAATTAACATATTTTTTTGGTCAAGTAGTCTAGTGGTTAGAAATTCACCTTTTAAAGTAAATAAGTAGGGAGTTGGGAGTTCAAACTCTAATTCTTACATGTATATAATGCAATGTTTTTGCATACTGAATTAAACTCACAGAGACTATAAATTAACATTTTAAATACATGTACTTTGTATATTTAAGAAAGTATGTTTTACCTAGACATATAATATAATACTATAAATAGTTTCCCCACCAATGTGTGTGAATTTTGTAAACCCTTGATTTCTATTCATAAAAAATTATAAATGGATTGCTGATCAGGTAAAGGAAGTTAATTGTGGAGAGAAACTTCCAAGAGTGCGAATAAGTTTAGGCACCAAATTACAATATGATCACGTCATAATCATGCCAGATTTCACTTGCCACATAAACAGGTATCTGCACTAGAATGTCTTCCAATCCCACACGGACACAACCTCTCACCTAAAAGGGAAAAACAAAACCATATCAGACGATAAACTCTATCAAATAACGAATTGTTCAGAGAATTTGAGTTTAATTTTTAATGAAATAATCTTTGATTAAATTATTCTTATCTCACTACCAAATTCCGAATCAAAGTGACCCTTCCTCCAAAAACCAGCGGGCTTAACACAAAAACTTGATGTGAGTAGCACACAGCTATTAGGTCGGTGAATGAAGTCAGAAACTGACCCAATTTTAGTTACTTTGTGTAGCCGCGTTCATAGTGACTCACCAAATGCGTGTCCCTTTCACTCATTCTTATCCATCAATAAAAAATCACTTTTTCAAAAATTAATGCTGATCTGCTAATATTGTGATTAAATATATATAGTAACTTTCTTTTGATTTTCTATATATAAATCACCCTCTTCTCATTTTCCTTTGTCAACTTGTTTTGTACTTACCCTTCTCATTTCTCAAAATCATATACCATATATGGCTTTCTTTCTTTGCTTCTTCTTTTTCTTTCTTGCTTCCTCTGCCACTGCTTGTGATCGTTGCTTGCATCAATCCAAGGCTTCTTATTTCTCAAAAGCTTCTGCTCTTTCATGTAACAATCATTCATTAATTTGTTTCAATATTCATCTTATATAGAAAATAAAAAATTATGTTGTTGATAATTGATTTTTTTTTATATGCAGCTGGGGCATGTGGGTATGGTTCTTTAGCACTTGACTTTAGTGGTGGACACCTTGCAGCTGGTGTTTCTTCACTCTTCTATAATGGAGCTGGTTGTGGTGCTTGCTTTCAGGTATGTACACAAATCATCTTATTCAGGTTTTAAATTGCAGTTGCAGTCATTGTTGTTGTCAGTGCTATTAAGTATGCGGACGCAATGCGATTATGAAAGTCAACAGAATCTTTGCATTGCGTCCGCAATTTAATACTATGCTGACATTTAGCCAAATTAAATATATTTTTATTGATGTAATGAATCTTTTGTTTTTATGAAATTAATGAACAATTTGATGCAGGTAAGATGCAAGAACCAAGCTATATGCACAAAAGAAGGTACCAAAGTGGTATTGACTGATCTTAATCACAATAATCAAACTGATTTTGTCCTAAGCAGTAGAGCCTTTACTGCTATGGCTCAAAAGGGTATGAGCCAACAGATTTTGAAACTTGGCATTGTTGACATTGAATACAAGAGGTAAGACACTTAAACCACTTTTTTGTAGCTTTACTTTAGTTATAAGTTGTTTCTAGATAAGTTCTAGATTTTCTTTTGTTAATGTAGCTTTTGTTTTTTTTTTTCCACATTCTTGATATGCCAGCATTTTTGGTTGGCCCCACTTCCCACCTAGCTAGTAGACAGTGGCACCGGCCAACCATTGAAAATAGAACACCAATGTGGACAAATTATATGAATCTAAGACAATTATATAGCGCAATAATAATAGTAACGGTCTAATCTGCTGTACTATATATTAATATATGTTAATTTTAATGTAGTGCATAACAATGTAATATATGTATAACACGTATAATGTCAGAATTCAGATATTTTGTGTCTGTGCAAGCATCAGATCAGATGCGAAGCAATGATTAATTTTATAGTGTCTTGAATTTGGAAATGGTGCAAAAAATTCATATTCATATATTTATTTATTTATCAATTTGTATATGGTTGCTGAACATTGATTCATCCCACGTGGATTTTAATGGTGCAGAGTACCATGTGAGTACAAAAAACAGAATTTGGCTGTTCGTGTTGAAGAATCAAGCAAAAAACCAGATTATTTAGCAATTAAATTTTTGTATCAAGGGGGTCAAACAGAGATAGTAGGCATTGATGTAGCTCAGGTATATATTATATGTTACATTTTATTTTTTTGGCCCAATAATTTCATCACCCCTAGTCCCTAAGTATTATTGATTATTTAATGAAAAAAAAAATTAACCGTTGGTTTTTGTGGCTTATTAATTACTGCTAGGTTGGATCTTCAAACTGGAGTTTCTTGAGCAGAAATCATGGAGCAGTGTGGGACACAAGCAGGGTTCCACAAGGGGCATTGCAATTTCGTTTAGTGGTTACTTCAGGGTATGATGGTAAATGGCTTTGGGCAAAAAAGGTTCTTCCAGCTGATTGGAAAAATGGGGTGATATATGATTCTGATATTCAGATTACAGAAATTGCACAAGAGGGTTGTTCACCATGTAATGATGAAACATGGTCATGATTCAAGACAAACTCAAGTGTTGAATAACCCCACATAACATATACATATATAGATTTTAGGTGGCTTTAATTTTATTCTTCTGTGTATTATAGGCTTACAAACCAACTTATGTAATACCCACAAATCATATGGAGCAGCTTAATAAAATTAATATGTGTTGTCTCCTTTGTAACTACTCAACTTCATTACTATGTATTCTTTCTTTTCTTTTCTTTTATTTTATTGTCTTTTCTTTTCATTTCAATATAACATTTATTTCACACCTAATTGATGAAATAGAATTTTGTCATTTATTCACTCATTGTTATGAATAAATTCCATCACTCATACTTAAAAGTTAAAATGTAAACAATTAGCTAGAATGATGAAAAAGAAGATACAAAGATGTTTTAAGTTTTTATTATTAAATGAGTTTTCAAGCATCCAACCACGAGACTAAATAAACTTTTAGGGTACATTTGCGAGTTTTATTTTGGAAAGAATAACATAATTTTTCTTTCAATTTTATTTTATCTTTGAGATTAGGAACCATATATAAACAGTGGGCTCTAACATAAGCTCAAATTCAAACCATTGGGCTATTATAGGCTTACAAAGCAAAGCCCGCTAACTTTGGTACAAAATTGAAAATTGCTCCTCTCGCTTTTGTTTTTGCTCATTCATCGATTTTAAAAGTGTCTACGTGAGTTAACTCATGTTGGATATTTTTCAGGGAATGAACAATTTTGAAAGGGAGAAGTTTTCTACAAAATTTGACCCTAAAAGAAACTTGGGAGAAAAAGATATTGAGAATTTCTTTTCAAACCCTTTATTCTTCTCATGCATACTACAAAACCTCTGTTTTACCTCTGTTCGAATTGTATAATCTGAAACGTGTTTTTATGTTTTGGATTATATAACTTAAAATCATTCAGAACATTGAAAACCAAAAAGTTTGCCATTAAATCACATTCTACCTCAACATAAACAACATAATTCAACCACAACAATTTCAACGACATAAGTCAACACAACTTCAACAATATAATACAACTACAATAATAATTGAAACAACATAATTAAACACAAACAAGATCATGAATGTGTCAAACTAATTTCTTCATCGGATTCATACATGCATGCCATAATTTCTTCGTATATCTTGGATCCAATTAAACTTTCCCAAATAGCATGAACATGTTCGCCAATGTAACATCTAACTCAATCCACCCCTTCGAACTATACTAACCAAATATAGAGAACATGGTTCTCATGCCGCAGTCGTTCTGGAGTTTCATCTCGGTGAATCGAACGCTTTCATCTTAGTCAATCGACGCACGACAATACTCAACACTAACCACCCTTCTTGGGTTCTTCTTCACACGATGAGGCAAAAGATGATGAGTAGCAGACTTGGTTCTCTTCTTATAGCTTGAAGGGGTCTTCTTTGTCATATTTTATAGCTTAAAGGCAGACATTCTCAAAAACCAAAATGATAAGGAATCCATTTTGAATTTTATATGTCGAAAGGCACTAGTAAACCACAAGAAAAAAATTCAATCAAACCACAAATACTTGAAATAATTTATACTAACCACCTCTTGTGTAGTTGTGTGAAACGTCCGACCAAGTTAATTTAGTTAAAAATTGACACAATGAGAAGATATTCGAATTTGGGGGTTTTTTGGGTGAAAATTTTTAGGTTAAATTTCAAAAATGGGATGTGAGATAAAGTGGCTGAGCATTGCATCTATAATTGTACATTTCATATTATATAATACAAAACATGTTTTTAGGTTTCAAATTATATAATCCAAGCATGGTAAAACTGAAAATATGGAGGGCGTGCGAGAAGAATATAGGGTGGGATAAGAGATCCCCAAAGATATTTGAAACTCGATCTCAATCTTCAATGCAGGCATTATATTTGAGTGCTTGATATATGTGGTTTTTCCTGATTTGATTTCGACATAAAAAAAATTAATCTCTGACATTTTTATAAAATAAAAATAAAAAATAATTTGAACTCCTATGTATATGCATAATCACACGACAATTAGGGATAAAAATAGGGCTGACGGTGGGTGGCAGTTGTTGACGGTGGGTTGTGGTGAAGTTGTAGAGAGGGGAAAAGAGGTGAAAGGAATTAAATGCTTATCTCTTTCTCTTTTAGTTAGTATTTTTTCTTTTAAATAAAGGTTGGACACATGACAGTATGTGATTGGTTCAAAGGCATGTGTCTTTGGTGCCTCAATGGCACCGAAGTAGGATCCAAAACTTATATAACCTACTAATTTATTAACATTTTCTCATAAAATATATCACTAAGTAAAATATTGGAGATTTAAAAACTATAAAATATTATACGTAATGTAAAAGACACTTATACAAACACTAATAATAATTTCTCAATGTTTTTCACATTTTAAATTGCTTAACGGTTTTTTTAACCGTTGATTTTTTATTTTCAATGTGATGAAATATGAGGAATGATATTTGTACAATCATTTTATGACAACTTTTAGGATAATCTTATTTTTTCATTTTTCTTTTGGGAGAAAAACAATAGAGAGAGAGAGAGAGAGAGAGAGAGAGAGAGAGAGAGAGAGAGTGAGTGAAAACATGATGGGAGTATGAGAGAATTATCTCAAAAGTTGTCAGAAAATGATTATACAATTATCAATTTTTCATAAAAATATATCTAGCAGTCTTGACAAAAAAAAAGAAGGAGAGATTCAACCAACTATAAAAAAACCATAAAATATCTCTCTGTATGTATAAGATTGATCAATCATTTAAAAATTCATATCCTATACGATTAAATATTTGATTCTTCACAAAAGAGAGTGTTGTAAAGAAATAATATCAACTATTGCAATTCTCATGCAAAACCAAAGCTAGCTTTAAATGTAAGTAAACTATTAGGGGTAGAATATACTTTTTAGTTTCCACTAATATTTTTAAAAGAACACTAATATAGTGGGGACAAAACCTATTTTTTAATGAACCAAAAATATATTTTATTTAAAAATTTGATATCACATGTTAATCTAATTAAAATTCTATTGTATTTTAGTGTCTTTAAATAAGTCACCTAATCTATCTTTAAATAGACTAACATGTCATATTTAGATGACTTATTTTTATTACTTTTTTATATCAAATACAACTACATATTCAACATCGTTAAAAACGTAAAAGATGAATCTACGAACAAACTCACAACATCGAAGTTAATAGCATACAACGATAAAGTGTCTACAATAATATGATAAAATCAAAGTGAGCAGAATACTAATGTCTGCGGATATGCAATGTTTACGCTTAAATCGTCGATTGAATCTGTAAGTTAACTGAAGCTGGTTTTCAATAGGAACCAAATGAATACCGTAACAAAAAGGAAAATCAAACCACACCGCACAAGACAACATCACACTCAAACAAAAAAAATCACGAGAAAAAAACCTAAATTTATGTGAAAATCATATGTTTAGATTAAAATAAGGAGAAAAAGATGAAGATAAGAGATTTCATATACAAAATTGACTAGAAATCATCCCCTTAGGCTCTGTTTGGATTGATGGAACATAACGGAGTGGAGCGGAAAGGAATACAATGGAATGAGGTGGAATGGAGCGGAATGGAATAGAGATTTCATTCCATTGTTTGGGTATTTTATGAAGGGGTGGAATAATGTATTCATTTCATCGTTTGGAAAGGGAACGGAAAGGAACAAGTTATAACTTTTTTATTCCATTTTTACCCTTATTTAAAAACACTATTATTACTAAAATCTTAATACATTCTATTTACAATATTCAAGGACTTACAAATTAAACAAAACAAGGAAAAAAACACATACATAGTGGTTTTTTCTTTCTTTCTTTTTTTAATTAACAAGAGAACATATTGAAATTAATTTCAAAAACGGGTTTAATCATTGTGATTTTTCGTCATGTTTGCAATGTTTCAATCTCAAATTCATTGGAATTTCATCCTTTATTGATTTAAAATCTATTAGAATAATTTTAAAAATCAAAATCGCATAACAAAACTGACCAAAAAGTGGAATTAACAATAGGAGTAATTTCTAGCCGAAATGTGCAAAATCAAACCATTGGAATTTCATCATTCGTTTTGCACAGTAAAGAATTATAATTATAATATGAGTAATTTCTAGCAAACATATAACACATGAAAAAGAAACTAGGACGCAGGCCAGGCAAGGGTTGATGAAACATGGAAGCAAGAAGAAACGCATATGTGAGCTGGAGAAGAAATAGGGTAGTAGGATAAAAGGGTAATTATCCAATTAACAAGCTCCATTCCATTGTATACCTCTCAAATTGGGGGGAATGAAAAATGAGTGTAAGTGATGGAATAAGATGGAATAGATACCATTGGGTTCCATTCCATTCCATCATGTTTTTTACAATCCAAACAATGGAACATAAGTTTATTCCATTCCATTCCATCCCATTCCATCTCATCCCACCAATCCAAACATAGCCTTAAGGAAAAAATAATCTAAAAAGAGAACACTAAGACCGGCTTGTTGGAGAGGGAGATCCTCCCACTTAACCTCGAACCTACCACCTATGGAATATGAGATTTTGTGTTCCGTTTTTCAACAAATAACTTAAAAGTTTTTTCGAAGTGAATGAATATTCATATAAAACGTGAATTAAATGACTTATTTGAACACACTAAAATAGAATAGAACTTTAATTAGAATAATAATAAACTTAATAGATCAATAGAATTAGTCTAACACGGTCTTTTTTGGAGAATCTTAATTTATATAACATCCTATTTAAACTTTTATTTAAGGCTAAATTACATAATCAGCCCCTTAACTAATTATTAAGTTTCATGTTGGTCCCATAATTAATTTTTGTTTCGTTTCGGTCTCTTAACTCACCTTTGTTAGTCAAATAAATCAAGTCCGTTAAATTTTGTGAAAATACGTTAACATTCATCCTCATTCATTGTCTTCATCATCAAACCCAAAAAATTATCATCAAAACCCAGAAAAATTTATCACCTTCATCATCAAAACCCGAGAAAAAAATATAAACCATGAAAATCTAGAAAAACTCGATTTCGGTAAACAACATCAAAATTAAAATCTTTTCTCCACATCAAAATCGTTTTTTCAATCATTAATTCCAATGAAACTTTTTCTCCCAAATCCCTCAAAACAAATTCATTAACCCCTCTCAACTCCCCACTTTCAATTTCTTGTTTGTTCTGAGCTTGAAAATCAATGTTTTCGCACATCTCAGTTCCAAATTCCGCGGATTCGCAACTCCTCAATTTCATAACATGAAATTAGGAACAAGAATTAAAAAATTCCCCTTTTGATTTGGGAAAACTTTCAGATGAAGAAGATGGATTAGATAATGAACCCTAATTTGAATAAGAAAAGGAAATTGTAAAACCAATTTCAAGAAAAGAAAAAAGCTCAGAACCCTTGCTCATAACCTTTCTCAATTCTCCATTCAACACAAACACATAAATTGGAGGAGAGATAATGAGTGTATGAGAAGAGATTGAGGTTGATGTAAGTTGAAACGAGGGTGATGGAGAGATTAATGTTTTGTTGAATTTCATGGCTTTTGAGGAGGGTGGCGTGGACTGATTTGGGGAGGTTGGGGTTGTTGTGGTGAGAAGAGTGACAAGGGAAAAAAATATACATGAAGGGTGTAGGAATGGGGGAGTGGGTGTGTGGGAATGAACTTGGAAGTAGAAGGAGGGTGTCGGTGTGTGTGCTATGATCATTGATGATTAGTATTAGTTTTGAGTTTCAATTCATTTTGGAAGTGGAAGGAGAACAATCTTTTATTTGTTGTTGCTGTTGTGGTTTTAGTTATAATTTTGGTAAAAGAGTTTAATTTGTTGTTTTAATTTAAGTGGGTCTAAATTTTGTTAATTTTGGGTTTTTTTTTTTTAGTTTTTTTCTCTTCTGGATTTTGATGATGAAGGTGATGAATTTTTATGGGTTTAGTGTTGAAGATGATGAATTTTATGGGTTTGATGATAAAGGGGGATGAATGTTAACATTTTTTTCATCATATTCAACATAATGGATTTATTTAGCTAACATAGGTCAGTTAAGGGACCAAAACTAAACGAAAATTAATTATGAGACCAACATGAAAACTCATAATTAAAACTTAGCCACAATGTGGTTGTGAATGTGTTGTTAGTTATGGGACTAGTTATGTAATTTAGCCTTTATTTAATAACAATACCTTTAAAATGTCAAAAAATAATAATTGTGGCTAGGTTTTTTTATGAAAGAATAGTTACATCATATCATTAATGATCATAATTGTAATGAAATACATCAAATGATTAATCAGTCAAGAGAATCCAAGTTCAACTCTTATGTGAAATAATTTTTAGTTTGACTATACTTGTCTCACAATCAAACTCAGGGTTAACAATGACACTTCTAAAAACTGAATGGTTAAAAAAATTGTAATACAAATGGCATCATCGTCACAATTTTGATGATGGTGATAGCACCTAAGACTGATTTACCTACTTTAACAAAAGAGAAATGATAACTACACACACAATTTTAGACACAAATACAACACCAAGGGCATTTTCGTAGTTTTCAATAAAATGTAAGGGCACTGTTGGTTTTTCAGCAGAAACTTCTCTCTCTCTCTCTCTCTCTCTCTCTCTCTCTCTGTGTCTCTCTCTCTCTCTACTCTTTCTCTATTCCTCCCCACACCACCATCCTCCACAACACCACCGTCCTCAACCACCATCTTCTTCACCAGCGCTCCCTCCATTCTCAAATACCATCGTCCTCACCCGCCATCAATCCGTTCAGATCTGTCCTCTCTCATGCCGTCGTCGGCGACATCCTCTTCTCCCTCGTGTTGCCAGAAACCCGTTCAGATCAAACCACGACACCGGTGACGACCTTCTCACAACACCGCCTTCCCACCATCTCCTCACGTCAGTGACGACCAGTTCAACCTACAAGTGACGACGTCGATGAGGAGTAGATCGGAGAAAGACGACGCCGTTGGTCGCGAGAGAGACATCGTGCACCTTGATGGTCGAGAGAGAGAGGGGCGTGTGAGAGAGGATGGCAGAGAGAGATGTGTTGAAGGAGAAAGAAGAAAATGAAATAACTTTTTTTAAAAAAATATGGGTATAAAGGAACAGTAGATACAGTGTCTTTATTGTGTTTTTTTTTTGTGTTTAGTTATCATTTCTGTTAACAAAATTAGTGTGTAACATGCAAACAAAACTCAATCCATTTCAAAGATAATTTCTATACTTTATTGAAATAACCTAAAATTTCAAAATTAAAACGAAAATGCACGTTTGGCTAATAACACCACTTAATAAGGTAGACAAAGATAGAAAATATTGTCGGTCCATATGTCCTAGGTTAATTGGCAAAAATGTCGAAATAGTTAGATCAGACGTCAGGACCAAGTTTATTTGTCATTTCGTCTATCTGTAAAAAAATTAAGAAGTGACCAAAGTCTCATCAGTTTCACCTAAGGATCATTATTGCTTTCGGAAGACCCGGCGACCAAGTCTACCTATAAAAAATACAAGGAGCCATTTATATCATTGTGAAACATCTCAATCTCACCTCTTAGTCTCACACCTTTTGGTTTCATATCGGGTTTTTGATTCAGCTTCTCTCTTATGCCTTTTCGTATCGTTGAGATCAGTTTCCATATCCAGATTAAAGTATGAATGCATACTAGTACACTTAAATTACATAAAAGGTCAATAGATTTATAATTTAATACAAAATATAAAATTTAACATAATAATGTTCGTAATAAGCTGTCTTTCTTATAAACACACTTATTTTGACAGTTTATTAAAATAAGTTGATGAATACATCAAAGTGATTTCTTTAAGTTTTCTCAAACAATTTTACAAATATTTAGGATAAGCTCAAATTAATTAACCAAAATAAGCAATTCGACATAGTTGATAGAAAGTTATAGAGCTAGTAATCACACATGAAGTTCTAATACAAGTTGTTAGAGACTTCTATAGCGTGACTAAAACAATAAAACAGCGACATTTTCTTTCTTTCTCATTTTTTTTGGGAATAAATAGGGTTTCGGCGTAGAAAGAAAAACTACTATGAAGTTCGAATTCGTAATACAGAGGGATATTAGATATAAAAAAAATGACCTGAGTTTAAGCACCTTAATTTATAGATATCATCATCAGGATAAGATTAAAAAACTTAATTTAATTTTAATAATTTTTTTTAGTGAAACCATTTGAATTTTAGTATCCATAGTTAAAGGGACCTTAAAATAATTCAATTTATGTGTATCATGTGGTAGATTCCATTACCTAGGGAAAATATATACTTTCACATGATATATTTGACGTTATAGTAGCAGCACTAAATAGAACCTAGCTATGAGAAGAAAGAAAAAAATAAACCAGATTTCAATATTCAGTTTTGGAATTTATTCTTCAAAAAAAGTTTTGGAATTTCTTGTTACGAAATTTCCTTTCCGTTAAAGAATTTTAATTTATACTTGTATTTTTCCGGTATAAAGCTTGTGTTGTAGCATGGTAGTGTAAGTGTATTGATAAAAAAAAAAAAAAAGTAGGGTAAGAGTTTTCAGTTTGTTGTTTTATTAATTACTTCCCTGGATGTGACAAATTTAAATTGGTCTTATTGGCTGTATATGAAAAAAAATAAGGAACCTATCAGCCAGGGAATCAAGAAAATTCGTGGAAAGAGCACATGAAGTTGCTATTGGTTTGTAAGTGTTCAATAGAACAATTTTGTAAGACTTTGATCTGGTAAAAGATTTCAAGATTCAAGAGGGGTACTAGAAGAAATTGGAATGTAATTGATGTATATCAAGGATCGTGGCTTAATATCATCATTTACTTTTACTTGAAAAAGATAAACAACAATGACTTGTTGAGGTCTTCGCACAAGACTTCCAAGTCAAAACCAATGTCACATCAAATACATTAACGAAACTTCATTTTATATTTCTTTTTAGACATATTAGATGGAAAGTTTAAGATTTCAAACAATCAGTACATGAAATGATGAAAATAATGTTGCAAACGCGGAGATGCTTTTGAATTGAAAATCAAATCTTTGGAGAAAAAAATAGCAGTAATTTGTATCCTTTTGTGATGTGGCCACTCTTTTTATTTGTGATGTGGTCACTCTAATTTAAAGACTTGGTCAAAATATAACAAAGAGTTTAGAGTAAATAGTCATCTTAGTCCTTAAATATACTAGATGATCGTTATTATAGCTAATAAATATATCAAACTACAAACAGAGAATCAAAATAACTAAAAAATAATGCATTTAAGTATATTTTTTTAATTTTGTTGATTAATATAACTTTTTACCCAAGAGTTTGATAGCAATACATTATCAATGTATTTTTTATACATATTTCAATCAAATTAATCTTTACACACGTAGATAAATATAATAATTTTTTGCAATTTTAAAACTAATATAATAAAAGACATACTACCGATCAAATAAAATTGAATTTATGTGTAAAAGCTTTTTACGGTGATAATGTCTACTAATCAAAATCAGAAACAAGTTGACAATTCACCGGCAAATTACTAATCAAATTCTGTTGGAATCCGAAGGTTTTAAGATTTAAGGTTTACCTCCTTCAAGTCAGTTGTTGTGATTGATTTCTGATTGATTTTATATTCTCTTTATTCTATCTGTTTGATATTGGACCGTTTGACTCGTTCGGAGGTGTTTTGTTTGTTGTTGTTGTAGGGGGTTGTTGGTTCTTGAACTTGTTATGTGTTGATGTCGGTCCATTCATCAATATGTAGATCTTTGATCACTGCTTTTTAGAATTAACTAGAGGATAAATTCACTTGTGTTGTTTGGATTGTTTATAATATCTCGTTAGGATTGACCTACATTTTCCGTGGACATACTTATGTCCCCCGTTTTTTTTAGTTTGATTTTTAATTTTTTCCTTTTTCTAATATATTATTATGAATATTAATGCAGCTAATTCTTATTTAACATGAGTGTCAACATAGTTGAAATATGTATTTAACATCTATGTACATGTTAATACTCTTAACTTACCTAAAAAACGATTAGCAATAACAATTGTTTTTGCTTTTTTGTCAAAAAAAGAGCAATAGAAATATCCGATTATTTTCACAGAAAAACAAAAAGTGTCTTTCCTAAAGTTCAATTACATTCACAGTTGATTTCTTTTACAAACATATCAGACTTTATTATTCACTAACCTTTTTAGTATTAGCTTAATGCAGCAGTTATATTGTGATGGAAACCATTTTGTCTCTTTGCTGAAAATAAGACTTTGCTTTCATGTCCTTTTTTCGTTGCTTATATGAACCAATAGGAATAATGCTTGCCTCTTACCGAAACTTCACCTTAAAATTTGTTTTATATTTCTCACCGTTATCTAACTAGTATAATCACAGTTATATTAGTCGCCTAGTAGAACTAATAGTGTATTTTAGCTAATATTTTATATCCCGACCATAAAAAAGCCTAAATTTTGTTTCCTATGATTAACGGTATAAACCAAATGCAATTAAAAATAGGGTCATGTTTCCTTAAAAAAAAAGAAGATAAAGTCATGTAATTAGTGCCTCCTGACATTTCCTTTAAAAACACAGTTGAGGTCTTATACGGAAGGTCCGTTATTGTATTGATTTTTCATATCGAATAAAGGTCATTCTTTACTTCAGTTAAAATAATTTGAATAGCCGTTTTCAACATTGAAACGTTTGTTGGTAAAAAAATAATTGTAACATTATGATAGACTCTCCCATTGAAATCTTTAAAAATTTAATACCAAGCGACAGACATACTTGTTAGAAACATTTAAAAAAATGAGATCCATAACGGTAAAAATGTTGGAGGGTGCAGAATGGCAATACATCCAACTAATAATTATATTAAAATAAAAAAAATTACAAAGTTGGGGAACCAAACCAACATTCAACAAAAAGAATTAACAAAAAACGATAATTTGGTAAACTAAATTTATCTCTAGAAAACAGTCCTAATAAAGCTAGAACAACCATGGTTAGCTGAATTATCCGCACATCCATTTCTCTCCCTAAAAATGTGCGAGCACATTGATTAGTTAAATTGTTCTCATTAATTTAGTGAGAAAAAAAATGTTCACCTTAATTTTAACTATTAGTTATAATTGCATTACTAACTTTTCTATTCTTTCTGTCAAAAAAAACTTTTTTATTCTTAATTTTTTAGTATCCTAATGTTGTTCCGATCATTACAAATGTAATTTGGAGTAAACCGCACCGTGGTTGGGTCAAATCAAGCCATGTTGGGTTTCCTGAAGAACCCTAGTCATGTTGGTACGGGTGGTATTTTAATCCGGGGGAACAATTTTTTAACTTAAGACTATAATTGTTGTTAAACGACATGATATCATTCAAGTTCTTATGAATATGACAACTCAAAACTTACTTTTAATACTACATCATCATGTTCTTCAAATGAGTAAGTGTTTTACATCCTCAATTTCATAATTCTTCCTTTGAGTTGTGATTTCTCTTTAGTTTCTAATTCTATAATTTGATTCTTAGAACTTCACCGGTTAATCTTAAAATTCTAGTGTTTTATCACAGGAATCTCATTTTTCTTAGTTTCTACCAATTGTGTAAGTCTCTAATCACTCAAATCATCTTGTTATTCCATAAAGTTTTATTTCCAGCGTCTAATTCTTATTACAAATTCAATTTGGTAGAGTTTCATATATCGATTCAAGGATTCGGGAGTTGAAGCCAAAATTACCATTGGAGCTTTCAACCACACCATTGTTGTTCTCTTTGGATAATGATGTTCATTGTAATTCCAAGCCATAAAAGTAGTGTTAGATTCATTGTTCCTTGTTTAAGATGCTATAATGTAATATGCAAATGTTGTGCTTGGACGACGGAGATCCCTTTTTGTCCCCATTGACACTTTGCTTGAAACTATGAAAATTTAACCTTTAATTTTGTGCTAAAAAATCCACTTGGTGGTAAAGCTCAAATCCGAATGTAAAGGAGATATAAATTTGATTGAGTTATGTGTGTAGTGATGAGTAGAGCTGTCATTTTGATGGGGCTTCAACTTTTGAGCTTCAGCTCACATGTTAAGGGGCTTAAAAAGCAACAAGAAAAAATAGGCCCTTTTCACGTAGGTCCAAAATATACAAAAAAAGTTGCTTTATCCACTTCATATATACAAAGCTAAAAAACAACAGTATTTTAAGTTTTTAACCCCATCGGCAGTTAACTGCCGATGTGAAGGATCCGGCGACAGTTAACTGCCGATGGAAAGGAAACCAACGGCAGTTAGCTGCCGCTGCCATGTTTTGCCTATATTTTTCAAAACTTCACATTTTTTCATCTTATTGTGAACAAAAACGATAAAATGACATGCGATTAAAGTGAAAAAGCTAAAAAAATGACAGCTAATTTTTTAACTTAAAAACTGTTTTTAATTTTTTTAAAACAAATTTAATTTTAACAAAAACTAATTCTAACATAGTTTTAATTTAAAAAAAAACTGATTTTAAAAAATCAGTTTTTATAAATTGTTTTAATTTAAAAACAGTTTTCAATTTATTAAAAAAAACAACTTTATTTTTTTTATAAAAAAACTATTTTCCAACAATAAACCTTTTTAGTATATTATTTTTTATGAGGTATGTTTTATTAAAAAAAACAGTTTTTTAAATTAAAAAAATTAATTTTTAAAAAATATCAGATTTATGACTACACAATGTGGTTGTGAATGTATTGTTAGTTATGGATCGATAGTTATCAATGGTTGTCTTCTTTTGCCTTAATTTAAAAAACAGTTTTTTTAATAAAAATACCTCATAAAAAATAATATACTAAAAAGGTTTATTGTTGGAAAACAGTTTTTTTATAAAAAAAAAAATAAAGCTGCTTTTTTTAATAAATTGAAAACTGTTTTTAAATTAAAACAATTTATAAAAACTGATTTTTTAAAATCAATTTTTTTTAAAATTAAAACTATGGTCGAATTAGTTTTTGTTAAAATTAAATATGTTTTTAAAAAAATTTAAAAACAGTTTTTAAGTTAAAAAATTAGCTGTCATTTTTTTAGCTTTTTCACTTTAATCGTATGTCATTTTATCGTTTTTGTTCACTCATTTTATCGTTTTTGTTCACAATAAGATGAAAAAATGTGAAGTTTTGGAAAATATAGGCAAAACATGGCAACGCCAGCTAACTACCGCTGGTTTCCTTTCCATCGGCAGTTAACTGTCGATGGGGTTAAAAACGTAAAATACTGGTGTTTTTTTAGCCTTGTATGAAGTGGATAAAGCAATTTTCAATATACAATAGCCTCCAAATATATAATAACCCACAAAGGTCCAAAAGCCCCATTTAAATTTTTTTTCAAAAAAAAAATGAAAACCGATCAAACCCACAGTCAACGGCGGTCAACGCCAGAGCTCCGGCGCCAGCGGTGGTTTGCGGCGGCGGACCAGAATTTTCCGGCGAAAAACCGGTGGTGGACGGCGACCGGCGCAGTGGTGGACGACAACCGACGCGGTGGCTGACGAAGCTCCGATGGTAGTTGGTTGTGAGGATGGTGGCTGTGATTTTTAATTAATTAAAAAATAAAAAATATTTGTTTTTTTTCATAAATTGTTTTATTATCTTTTTGGCTTAAACGCACTTTTGGCCCCCTAATTTTGCACTAGTTGCGATTTTGACCCCCTATTAAAAAAAACCACATTTCCCCCTTATGCAACTTTCAATTTTAATCATTCAAAATCAACCACTCAAGACAGTAGAAGATCAAGAAACTAGTTCCATGACATATTCTTTGTGTTATAAATCTGAAACTTGCTCAACAAAACACCCCACTTGTTTTTAATGTCTTGAATGGTTGATTTTGAATGATCAAAATTGAAAGTTGCAACAAAAGGGAAACTTAGGGGGCTGGAATGTGGTTTTTTTAATAGGGGGCCAAAATCGCAACTAGTGCAAAGTTAGGGGGCCAAAAGTGTGTTTAAGCCTATGTTTTTTTCTTAAAAAATAATAATATAATTAGTGGGCCTTGAAACCTTTATCTCTAAGCCCACGAAAAAAAATTAATTTAGTGGGTTGATGCCAAATAAACCAATTTCAATAAGAGGGTCAACATTATAGGGGGCTTGATGTGAGCTTTTTATGTGGGACTTTGTGTTTTGGGGATTAATTGACACCTCTGGTGATCAGTATTGCGAAACATGGAATGTCTAGTTTCCTACATTGTCTATTGTCTGGAGTTTGTACAATTGTTGGACTCTATTAGTAAATTAAATGAAAAATTGTGATACTTGACAAGTGACGCTTAAAAAGAAAATTACGAATATTATTTATCAAGATGATTTGTGTTTTATAATAAGATTATGTGTTGCAAATTATGTGATAAATATTGACGAAAATGTCTTCTGTTATTCTGACTGAAATATGTTGTAATTATGTACAATTTATCGCTTGACAACACAAGAAAATTAGCACATAATCCATAAAAAAACTAACAAATAATTTTTTTTTTGGTTACTAATGCAAAAGGGAAAGAAAAAAAGAGAAAAAGAGAGAAAGAAAGAAAGAAAACAACACAAAACGGACTACACTCTAGAAAAGAAGGTTCCAACTGCGTCAATCCTAAGGAGATTCAAGAGATCATTCAGAGGGGAGGTATGGTAGAGCAGCTCAATATCCGAAGAGGCTCCAAGTTTGACCATGAAATCCGCACATTGATTACCTTCTCTAAGAGTGTGGTAAACACTGACATTGGATTGCTCCATCAAATCTTTCACATCTTGAATCAAGACCGCGTAGACATGAAAACTCAAATTTGGACCCTTAAGGAGGTTGATAAAATGCAAAGAGTCACCTATAGCAAACGAGATCATCAATATTTAAGTTTCTTGCCAAAATTAGGCCCTGGTAGATAGCATAAAGCTCAGCATATAAGATGTCAGATGAGTCAGTGATATATCTAGAAAAATCTGATAAATAAAAACCTGCATCATTTCGAATGACTCCACCATAAGCAGCTCTCAAGGGGGTGCCCAGACAACTACCATTAACATTAAGGATGACGCCATAATGATTACCATTGTTCCACTTGATGAATATGTCTTCTGACACAATTATGGGATTAGAAGCAAAACAAGATATGAAGGAATCCACCATACTATAAATGTTGTAGGAGAGGCGACTAAGAGGCCAGTTCTCGTTGCTTAAACACATAAGATTACGGTGGCGCCAAGCCCACCAAATAGTAGCAACGAAAAGGAAAGAGTGAGAGGCCCATAGAGCCTACCTTCAACCAGTCAATCACATCCAAATTAGCAAAGAAGTTCACATATGGAAGCCAACATGGTGCCAAATTATACGAGAAAAGTTACAATCACGAACACAGTGAAGAAAAGTCTCATCTTCAAGACCACAACGGGAGCAAAGAGGCAATGGAGCAATATTTCTATGGTTGAGCAAAAGGAGAGTAGGGACGGAGTTGTGGCAAGCCAACCAAAAAAGAAATTTGTGCTTTTCTGGAAGTTTTAATTTCCAAATCCAAGACCAAGAGGGAGTTAGAAATACGCCACACTTTCAATTTAGCAACAAAATATTAATGTAATACATTTATTGTATAGTAAATGTGAGTTAGAAATCCAACATTGCTTGAAAAAGTGGAAGTTAAGAAATATCTAAGTGAGAGGACACATAAACTCAATACCTTAACGATTTTGGGTTAAGTTGTGGTGTCCAACTCACTTGTGCGGTGTGGATACTCTTGATCCAATGTGAAAGATCATTCCGGCTCCCCTCATGATCCACGTAATGGTATTAGAGTCGACGATTACTAAATAAACTGATTCCTTGTGTCGAAATTCTTACTGACATAATGATCAAGCAACGTGCCCTGTTGATGTAACAACAACTTAGGTGTAAGTGTTCATAGATGAAAAATTGTGCACTTGATATTGAGTAATATTTAAATGAGACTACTCATAAATTCAATATCTTAATAAATATTTTATGGTTGTTCTCATTTAACATGTTGAATTATCTTTATAATACTAAATGTTAAGTAGTGTTGTCATAACCCTAATGATTAGCCCTAATTTTTTGGGCTGAAAAAAATTTATGAAAAAAACTCCTGGTGGGGATCAAACTAGGTACCACATGCTTCCAAATTGCAACTCTTACCACCAAGGTACTGATGTTTTTTATGACATGCAATTGCTTCAATGTTATGTATTCAACACAAATTTCGGGCTCTCTTTCTTTCAATCTCACAATCCCTAAATCATTTTTCACTCACGTTCATCTCTCTCACCATCATGCAATTGAACATAATAACCATAACACTGCCCTTTTTTACGGACCTAATTAGTTTTTATGAAAAAAAAAATGTCTGCAAGGAATTGAATCAGGTATCACATGAAAATGTCATTTTTTTTTTAAAAAAAAAACCACTAACGTCATTGCAATTCCTTTTTTGATAGCAGTTCTTTTTCATTATTAACGGTTCCTTTTCATTATTATTTTTTCTTTCAATTACCAGATAACAGTACCTTTTTATTATTTTTTTTTCTTTCGGTTACCACATAACAGTTGCTTTTCCTTTTTATAGATTTAACAGCCCTTGCGGTTAGGATCAGTTTCTTGGTGTACGCTTACTACGTGCTACGATATTAAAGTTGCATCTTTAAAATTGTTGATAATTTGACTAATTCAGATGATAATTTTATCATTATAAACTTTATTTTTTAGTGTAATTTTTTCTACCTCTTTGTTTATCTTATATTATATTAATTACTTGAAGTTATTTATTCTGCCTTTTTATTTGTAAAAATCACTACATTAGATTATAAGATTACTTTGTTTTCTCACTTTGACTTGTGAAACATGTTTACTATTTTCAATTTGCTTATTTTAGTTGTTCTTTTAACATGAATGTAATCGAATATGAAGGTTGAGAAATAAGGAATTTGGGAACACATACTAGTAATATTATTTGATAACAAAATAAAGTTAACAACTTAAATTGGTGTAATTTTTACATTTTTTCTTTTATTTTTTTTCGATCGTTTTATAACAAAGTAATGAATCTATAAGTAAAAATATAATTAATTTGATATTTATATAAGAAATTCTACAAAAGTTTGAGTTTAGTAAAATGTAAAAATAAAGAAATTAGCTTGTCGATTCTCTAGAAATTATAGATAAGCAAGAATGGCCATTAGAGGAATCACCGGACTAAAGTCCAAAAAAAGAAGAAAAAAAGATGTGGAGGCATAAAATGTACATTTCTCGTCATGGAGTCGTCTCCTGACCCCACACCACAGTTTAGTCTCTAGTCAAGACGCGTGGGTCCCTACTCTACTAGGCCCTACCACACAAATCTCATCATAATTTGCATATTTCTCAATTAAACAAGTCCATTTTCATATTTTATCAAGATATTCTACAAGACTTTCTTGGTCTCCATATCATGATCTAGACAATCTCAACCGTACAAAAATATTTGAACCGTCAGATCCCTACTCACCCCATGCACTTATGGTACTACCACCTAGCAGGCAATCTGCTTATATGACCAAGTCATAGCACAATCTAAGTTAATAATTAAAAAAATATAAGAAAAAAAAACCTATTAGGCTTAGACAAGCACTGATCAATTACCAAACAAACCATTCCTTATAAGTTATAAATAGACTCTCATCACATGTTCACTCAACAAATTAATAAATCTTTTCAAGTGTTTGCGTTTGCGTTTGCATAAGCAGCTAGCAACACTAGCTTTTATGTTCCTTCCTCTGCCCAAACAACAACAAAAACATAAGACCACCCCAACAACATTATATAGCTAGCATATAGTGACTCATAGCATAGAGAATATATTGATTATACATGGCATCAATGGAAGACATCAACATGAGTACTGAGCAAATTACACTTCCAGGATTCAGATTTCACCCCACAGAAGAAGAACTCCTTGATTTCTATCTTAAAAATATGGTTGTTGGCAAAAAACTTCGTTATGATGTCATTGGTTTTCTCAATATCTATCACCATGATCCTTGTGACTTGCCAGGTATATTGCTAATCAATCAATTGCTAGTACCATATTATGTGTTAGTGTTACATATTTTCGTAAACATTAATTAAATTCGAAATTTTAGTGATCATATTATTATATGTTATTAAAATTACAATTTTTTTGCATGATATAATAGGTTTGTCAAAGGTTGGGGAAAGAGAATGGTATTTTTTCGTGCCAAGGGACAAAAAACATGGTAGTGGAGGAAGGCCTAACCGCACAACTGAGAAAGGTTTCTGGAAAGCCACATGGTTCGGACCGAAAAATCGTGACCTTATCGGATCCAAAACGCATAATCGGGTTGAGGAAGACGTTGGTTTTCTATAAGGGAAGAGCTCCAAGAGGAAGCAAGACTGATTGGGTCATGAATGAATACCGTTTACCTGACAATAGCCCCTTGCCTAAGGTAATATATCTTTTTTACATTTGAATTTGAACTATATAGTCTACATTAGACCCATTCTGTAGTAGTATATTTTTGGTTCCTATCATATGATAACTAATTGACCATAACTATATAAATTTAAACTATGAATGAATGTGAGTAAAGTTTTAAATTCATGCCCATGTGATTTTGATATATATCACGGGTATATGTCACTTGTTTTACATTGTTCGTTAATTTATCCCTCATTCAATTTACAAAAAAAAATTGGAAGGAGAAAATTATTCTTAGTTAAAGTAATATTTTGTAATCATTTTATAATGTACTAGTTATAAGCTTAAAATCTTATCACTAAAATGACATTTCATAAACCAAGTGATTAAGCTCAAGTGGTTAATGAGCTCCTCATATGACGAATTGTTCGAGAGAATTCGAGTTCGATTTCTGGCGGAAACAATTATTAATCAGACTTGACTTATCTTCCTGCTGAACTTCAGATTACTAGGGTCGCTTTCACCTAGAAACCGGACTAGTAATCCGGAGGGTTAAAACCAAAAAACAAAAATGACACTTCATAGAAAAATAATAATAAGTTCCTTCATTCAATTATATATATAGTTCATTGATTTATTCATAATTTCTTGCAAGATGATATGCTTGTTGTACCCAGATTCTCCCAAATAACAGGGAAATTCTTTTTTTTTTTTTTTTTTACGAGAGGGAATTTGTTTATTTTAGTCATAAATTGAACTAGCTAGGAGTTAATTTTTATAGGTAGAAGTGAATAAATAATTAACGTGCATATATCTTACATGGAAGGGAAATTTCCATGAAGATAGCTAGGTAGTGACACTTTCTTTCTGTACAAGTATTGTGGTCCCCTTATGAACCTCTTGTTTCTTTCATGATGAATTTCCAATTAAGACATGCAACTAATTAAGATTAAATGTCTTCAAATTTCAAGCAAACATAAACTAATGAAATTAGTATACTATTTCTACTTATAGCAGTTAACTAATATACTATGGTACGTATGTGACAGGACATAGTATTGTGCAAGATATATAGAAAGGCAACTTCGTTGAAAGTGCTTGAACAAAGAGCAGCAGAAGAAGAAGAGATGAAACAAATGGTGGGTTCCCCTACATCTTCCCCACCTTCCTCTACGGACACAATCTCCTATAACTACACACAACAAGACCAACACGTGTCCATGCCCTTATTGTTCCAACAAGTCATTCCTAAGAAAGAATCTGAACAACATGAAATAATTAAAACTGAAAATATGGTTTCTTTGTCAAGTCATGAAAATATTGTGAAAGATAACAAAAAGGCTTGTGGAACATCTTTGCAATTGCCCTTAGGGAAGGACAATGTACCTGAGCTTCAGTTACCTATAGCTGCAGATTGGACTCAAGATACGTTTTGGGCTCAGCTTAACAGTCCTTGGCTACAAAACTGGAGTGCTTACTCCAATATCCTCAATTTTTAATTAATGACTTTGTGTTACATTAATCAAATGCAAGTTTAATTATTAGTATCTGTTTATTTTGGAATTTATGTATATCAGTCATTTAATTAATAACGTAAATTATTGTGCTACTAGCTAAATTAATTAGTCAGGGTAGTATATTCGTTCAAGTACTGTGAGTATTGCATGTGAAACTTGACAATTCTACCCAGCTCTTACATGATATAATATTAGATGTAATAGTTAGTTACAATAATTAGTTACACTTGTTAGATTAGTTGTTCACGTTGGCTATAAAAGTTTTGTTGTATCCTTTAATGTAATCAACAATTCTCTTATTAATCAATATACTTTTCTTTCATCCATGAGTTCTATCAAGCAAGCATTTTGTTTCTTGTACAAATCAATCAAGTAAATCCTTAATGTATGTGCAAATATCTTAAACAACCAATATTTTTTTGGTTTCAACCCTCCAGATCTAGGGGGAAATTGTCTTAGTAATCCGGAGTTTGACCAAGGTAAGTAAAAGCTAATCAAGAATTGCTCAATTCAGATATCGAACTCGGATTCTCCTGAACGATTTCTCTTTAAATGGAGCTCATTAACCACATAATTTCTTGTCAAAAAAAAAAAACCACATAATTTTTTTTGGAGAAACAACAAATATATAATAGTAAATAGAACAATATTTTGTTGGGTATAATCCTCCGGTTCTTAGGGAAGGGGTTATGGTAATTCGAAGTTCGGTCGAGAGGTGATGTCCGACCAATAATTGTTTCATCTGAGAAAAATTCAGTTCTTTCAAACAATTTGTCCTACAGAAAACTCATTAATCACTTGAGCTTAATCACTCAGTTAATAAATAGAACCAATTAAATGCACAAGTGGCACCAAGAGCCGTTGTGTGAGCACAAGCTCACACTCCAACCCGTGAAACAACGATTTAAACCTTGACAACGAAAATCCACATGTATTTGAAAATTTTCAAGCCTTCAATCATTTCCTTTGTTCCTACATGAAAATTATGTAATATGAATCCAATGTATTTGTCAAGCCTTCATTCCTTTTCTTCGTTCCTATGTGAAAATCAATAACATTTTCACGCAAAACTTGATTATGACCTTCAGCACAAGATATGTTGTTACTTGACGTGAATGGGCAAATTGATCTCTAAAATTGAGAATGCGGGTCAAAGTAGTGCTTTAATTTTAAGAATTGATAGATACATTTGTGATATTGTAACGCTCCAAAAGGGTTGCTCCATTAAAGCAAGTGTGACGTGAGTTTGAAATCTCATATCATTTAGAAAATTAAAGGTTGAACACTTTCTAAACGAGAGGACTCATAACTTTAATGTCTTAAGATTTTAGATTAAGATGTGGTGTCCAGCCAGAGTTGGTCCAATAATCTTTAATAGTAACTGAGACTTGAGACAAAGTTGAATATATGTTGTCTTTTTGTCAAAATATGAAGCATTTTTGCTTGTAAAATCTAATGAGAAATAATTTCTTGTTGGTGGTGAGGGCTTTAGTGGTCTTATCTTAGGGTCGATCATTTGTCCAACTCATTAGTGTGATTGCTCTTGAATTAACGTGGATGACCCTCCGAAATTCCCTCTTGACTCAACAATATTGAGGCCCATTTCCACAAGGATCCTCTTCGGCTCAAAATGCCTCTCAACAATTATCAATCCAGGCATTGAGTGGCGCGCCGTTCGTAAAGGCCCCTCCATCACACTCCAACTGCACCTCTTTGGCACTTATAAATACATCCCTTCACAACAAATATAACAGACACTTTTTTCCACCATCAACCTCTCACTCTTTGCTCTTTAAGTGACATGAGTGGAGTGTTCGCATATACCACCCTCAACATCCAACTCGACGGAACACTGCTCTAGTTTGGTCATCCTTCTCAATGGTACTGACAATTTGTTAAAGCATAAAATCAAATCATTATTTTCACTAATGATCATAATTTAGACCAATTTACATATTCCCTCGGATTTGGATTAATGATACTTTTTTGGAGAGTTTTTTTTTTATGAGTTATTGTGTGGACGGGCTTATGGTATGTTTGCGCGTACTTATGAAAGTTGTTGACCATGAATTCATATCGCTTTATGGACGAACTTGCGGTATGAATCTTTGTGATCATGGATTCTGAATTTCTGATCAAGTTACTTCTCTTGTTTTGATGTGAATAAACGGGTTTATTCAATTTTTTCAAGTTTGAGACCATCTTAACTTTGAATTGAAATTTGGTGGCAGAGGCAGCACGAGTTGGTCCATCAATGCAAATCCAAATTTCAATTCCCAACCAATTAGTGATATATATTTCATAATTTTCATAAATATATTTTTTCAATCAACGGTCATACTTGAACATCTCATATTCTCCAACACTTCATTTTATCTCTCTCTCTCTCACATCATTCTCTGTATCATTTGGTGACCAAACATTTTCCTTTTTCAAACTCAACCCAAACACGATTTTAGAGTACATGGATGGGGTTCATCATAATTTTCCAGAGTTACAATATATGTTGTTTAATTAAAGTTAGAAACAAAATAATACCTAAAAGCTAACCTATACACATTAAGACAAAATTTGGAGAAAAAATAGAACAGGGTTTGTCCTTTATGAGACTCGTTAGCTGAAATAGTCAATATGGCTGCTGCAATTTCTAGCATGAATTGTGATGCTTTAGACTATCTTGTTTACAAATTATTCTTAGTCAATTAAGAGTGTTGCTTTGGCCTTGTACTTCTTCCTACTTGATTGTGGGTTACTACTTGTATTTTTCTCATTTCATCTAAAAAAGCAAAGAGTGATGCTTTGGTGTTTCTCCTTCTTTTAGAAATTCCAGCGCCGTTGTCAAATAAAAAAGTTGCACATAGATTAAGAAGCAAGCTAAACTAAATAAAATACAAATGTTTATATACAATGTTAATAATTTTTTTTATGGAATGAGTCATTAAATAAAAAAAATATATTTTTATTTGGGTATAAACAACTCATGTTAAAAAGGAGTTCAGATATGCTCCAGTTACCATATGCTCTATTTAGGGTCTTGGATGAATGACATGTTGCAAAAAATGATTCAAGGGTTCATATTTAAAAATAAACAAAACATGTATTTTTTTTAATAAAAAAAATTAAACTCATAAACCTTCCTCTTCCTCTCTTACGTTTCTCGCATTTCAGCTTCCTCAGAAACTCTTCCTCTCCCCTCTCATCACCGCCAACATCCACCTATTGCGTCGGCGTTCATCACCGTGGTTTGTGAATCTTTTCTAATCTGTATTTCGAACCGACGGTGAGGAGGGGAGAGGGGACGGTGAGAGGAAGAGGGGAGATGTTGTGTTTGATCGACAGCTGCGACAGGAGGCACGACGACGATGGTCGCCGGTGAGGGGATACGATTGAGGAAGATGAACTGGGCAGCCATGGATGTGAATACCGGATACGAGAGAAGAAGAGAAAGAGAAGTGCATATGACTTTTAATTATTATTTTATTAAAAAATAAATGTTTTGTTTATTTTTAAATCTAAACCATTAAATCCAATTTTGGCACATGTCATTCATCCAAGATCCTAAATGGAGTATGTGGTAAATGGAGCATACATAGACTCGTTAAAAAGTAACCTGAATGCTAGTTCAAATTGACTCCATTTATCTATCTAAGTTTAATGTCTATTTACGAAAGACGTGGATACAAGTAGAAGATTAGCATGACTTACTTTTTATTATTATTGTGTCTATCTTGTTCATAATTTGACACTAATGAAAAATACATAAATTGAACAAATCCAGACTCACATAATGCATACTCAATCTATCCAATTGAATCCCAATTACGAGTCAAGAAAATAATTGCAAAATTAGAATCTAAAAATCCTCATCCGCAACATAAGGGCAATCACGACGAATTTTGAGAAGACCCGTGTACACCGAAAAAGATGGCTCTATTGGAACAACAAAAACGCTCATACTCCACACTCCAGGTGAGAGCAGAAAAAAAGTTTAAAAAATACAATAGAAAAACAAAACCTTTATATTTCTAAATAATAATGTCCCAAATGTGAGAACAATTTCCTAAAATATATATATATATATATATATATATAAAAGGTTAGGATCAAATGACACCAAAGTGTCAAATTAAATATGACACCAAATCCCATCCATTTAATTGGTTAATCCAAAGGCTTAAAACAATCACTAGAACAATTTTTTTTTTTTTTACAAGAATCACTAGAACAATTAAATTGATCAAATATTTCTTGATTTGTCTTGTTATATCTTTCCTTTAATGGTGGATTTTGCACTTGCTTTAATTGTTATATCTTTTTGAATGGATGAGATTTGGTGTCATATATATATATATATATATATATATGTGTGTGTGTGTGTGTGTGTGTGTGTGTGTGTGTGAGATGTTCAACTTGAAAAGGGACTTAGTTTCACCCTCACCTTAGAATCTACCTTAATTTTTTTTTAAAATTAAAACATGAAAATAAATTTCCGAAAATTATAAAATGTTAGAAAAAATAATTTCAAAGTAAATTTTTTTTTTAAAAAAAATCTTAAAATAAATTTCCGAAAATTAAAATTTAATTTTCAAAAAATTATTTTTTGATTTTTTACGTTGTTTTTTAAGTTAATGGATTTGCCACGTCAGCACCACGTGGACAAAGTTGCATAGTCAACAACTGCCATGTAGGCGTAAATCTGTCAAACCACCTATTAAATGGGTCTAGGGACCTTTTTAAATGACAAATTTTTTTGCAAGGGTATATTTAATTTTTTTTACAGGGAGTTAAATTCAAATTGGCCATATTTACTTGGACCTTTGACATATTTTAGCCTAAATTAAATGGATATTACAACTACCAGATATGTAATGGATGCAGATGCAGGTTTGGTGGTGTTCGCATTCGCAGGTACCCACTAATAAATTAAGTAAATAGCAGAAAATAATGCTATTATGAAGAGAAATGATATTTGTACAACCATTTTGTACAACTTTTATGACAACTTTCTTTTTCATACTCACATTATATTTTTACTTTCTCTTTCTATTACCTTGGTTTTTGTGTCGATACCTACTTTTTTTTTTATAAATTTATGGCTGTCTGAAAGGTTGTCAAATAAATGGTTGTTCAAATAACACATCTCTATTATGAATGTTATTATAATGTATTGTTATTGTAATGTATGAATCTTATTATATTTTGGTAGAAGAAAAAATATGAATGCAATGAACATTTGTTGTTAAATTTTAAATAAAAATTAAAAAGAAATAACTAATTTTTTTAACAAAAATATTATTCATGGATATACATGTCGTAGATATCGCAAAATCTGTAGATTACCCACATATACCTACATACAAATACGAAGAGAACACAAATATCATATCTATTTAAGTGACATACACAAATATCATATTATTCGCGTTTATAAATATCTACCGAATTCATTTCCATCTCAATTCAATTCAAAGATGGAGTAGACAAATTATGTAGGAGACGTCATTTGTCGTTGTTTATTGTCATCCTTTGTAGAAACAATCATTTATTTATTGATCCCAATTAACATTGGTTTTCTCAAACGTCAAAGACTTAGAAACAAAACGTACCTATGTTTCACGGCGGAGGCTAGCGTGAGCAAGTGCCTTAAGTCTCCTAGGGTGCGCGAGTTTGGTTAAGGGTTTGATTATGACAGTCCATGATATTTTATGATGTACTACACACACTAGAACACTCTCTCATTCTGGATCATTCTCTACTCTATCGGGCTACACAGCTCTGCCTTTGTCCATCATCTTTGTCAAAAATTGTGCTCGACAAATCACCACCAGATTCACATTCACTTCAATTTTTTTTTTTGTGTTTTTCCAATAAATCTGTTTTATTTTTAATGTTAATTTTTTTTATTTGTTCTGCATGTTTTAAAATGAAGGATTTTCATGATTTTATTATTTCATCTTTTCAGAACCCCAGATTCCAATTCTCTCTTGTTCTTCTTCAATTTTTTGTCCTAATTGAAACATCATCATCAACTCACTAACCGCTACCAGAAACATGAACCCAGGTAGAAGAATTTAAAATACTCAGTAAGCTTCAAATGGGAACAAAATGAAGCTTCAAAATATTTAAAGAAGAAGAAGAAGAAATCAATATAATTCCTTTAATTAGAAGTTCTGGCAAGATAAAAATTAATCATGGAAAGAAAATCAATTCATATCATTTTTCTTTCCTTTTTCTTTGTTGAACGTTTCCTACTCAAATGTTCTTATTTACCACTATCTATCTCTACAACTTACAACTCCATTTTCCACTATGAACCTGGTGTTGATGAAGTTTGGAAGTACCAAAAAGGAAAAAAATGAAAAAGGAAAATAATTTTGATGGAAAAACAGATCTAGATGTGGATGGAAAGAAAAACTATAACAAGTGGTGGTGAGAGGTCATGGCAGTGGAGAGAGAGAAGGAAGAGAGAACCAGATGGAGAAAGTTGGGTTGATAAAAGTTGGGAAAAAAATACGGTACTGAAGGTCTATGATAGCCTATTGAGATCGGACGGATTATATTACTTGCGCACCGTACGCGACCTAAGTCGTTTGCGCACGGTAGCACTCGCCATGTTTCACATCGACGCATCATAATAATTAGAGGACATTGCATAAGGAAGATGCTAAAAAAATGTTTTAAGCCAGGAGTAGTTAAGAAAACGTCAAATACCTCTTTTAGTCCTTTAAGTTTGACAAAAATACCGGATTAGTCTTTTAAGTTCTTAAGTTTCAAATAGATCATTTAAGTTGTTAATTTATTACACCGTTACCCCTTTAAGGACCTATTTGAAACTTAAAAACTTCAAATAGGTGCATTAAACTAACAACTTAAAGGACCTATTTGAAACTTAAAAAACTTAAAAGGACTAATCAGGTATTCTTGTCAAACTTAAAGGACAAAAAATGGTATTTGGCCTTAAGAAAAATATAGTAAGTGCTTCTTTGATTTATATTCTTCTTAGGCCCCGTTTGGTTTGAGCTTATTTTGAGCTTATGAAAAATAGCTTATGTAAATAAATAAGCTTTTATTTTAATTTATAAGCTCTCACTAACGAAAATTGTATCTTCATAAACTGTTTTTTTTCATAAACTACCTTAAAAACTTATAAATAATACATAAAAACTTATTTATTTGCATAAGCTGTTTTATATAAGCTCTAAAATAAGCTAATCCAAACGGCACCTTAGTTAAGAAGTGCTTCTACAATCTCAAGTGAAAAAAACAATTTCTGACATGTTTAATTCAGCTTTTCAAAACCAATTCTAATTTCTAAAAGCAATTCTCTTTGAAATTGGAATCCTAGTTTTTGAGTTTGGTATAATAAATTATGCATTCAATTTTGTACTTTATTTATTATAGTTTGTGTCATATTTGAGTTTTACACGGTTATTAAAGAAATGATTAATATTGTTGATTTTAATGGCAAAATGTGTATCATTTACTAAAACACCCTTATTAATTATGGTTAGTGAAATAGCTATAGATGATTTAAATACAATAAATAATGGTATGTTAGTGGAAAAAAGTAAAAAATATTTTATTTGTATTATAAAAATGACAAATAATTTGAGACAAATTTTTTTAGGAAAGATGACACCTATTGTGAGACGGATGGAGTACTTTTCAACATTGTCCTTCATCAATTCTTCTTTCCTTTTGTTGCCCTTCATCAATTTTGGTAATTAAACATTGATCAAAACAACATTCATTATGTTTAATCAATTATGTATTATTGCATCCAAACATAAATCAATTCTGACAAAATTAATCATTTCAAAATCAATTCAATCAGAATCAATTCCGTCTACCACAGAACCAAACACACAATATTTTTTTTAAACTTATTACACACTTAAGTATATAAAAAATATTTTCTCAATATAAATTTCTTAACTACTGTCCAAAAGAGTTAAGATCCTCTCCATTTAAACTCTTCTCTATTTCTTCCATTTGAAGAGATAAAGACACACAAAAACTTGAAAAAAATTAATAATGGTGGGACCCATTCAATAATAGGACTCACCACCTATTTTTTGTGTCTATATCTTTTCTAATGACAATCTCTATTTATTTTTATAAATGGAGAGGATCTTTACTCTGTCCAAAATACTAGCATGACCATGAGATTATCACCTCCTCCCTGACACCTTCACCTTCGCTTCCCACATATTTAGGGACCTACACACAAACAATTATCCAGTGTGCTTAACCAATCAATTAACCATTATTATAAAAATTTTAAAAAAATATAAGGAACTAGTACATTTGACAATGTGAATGACTTCTCACTTATAACACGTCACTAACTTAAAAAAGATTCTCTTCTCTGCCAACCATGTCCTTTTTTTTCTCTTAGATTCAAAACAAGGGACTTTGCATAAGCATGAGAGAAATTAATCTACAGTTGCTCTCCCACCAAAGACAAACTATGAACACCCTCAAGTTGAATTCAGTGTTTCTTTGGTCTTGCCGGTAAAATCATGGTGAATCATTGTAACTTTGTAAGACATTGCTTCAACAAAATCACGCTACAATCATGATTTTTTTGTTCTAGCCATCGTGATATCAAATGTACACTCAATCAACGTAAGCAATCAAATCAGACGGCTGCCAAGCAGACGCAATCAACAAAGAGAGATCCTTCCAACCAAGCTTGAGAGAACCATTCTCTTCCACCAAAGTATACCCTCTCCAAGGAAACATCCCCAACAACAAACTCGCCTGAGAAGCCGGGTTACCCCTTAACGAAACGGGTTGAAAGCCGGCCCGTTTCAACTCATCCCCCCACCTCTCAACTTTCACTTCACCAGTCCTCTTAGGCCCACCCACAGCGATAATGTTCCTTATCTCACACCCCAACAGCTGCTGCTCCACCATATGCCTCTCAACACTATCCACACCCAAACCATCCCCTAGAGCGTCGAACAACGCGCTGTAATAATGCAAAGCCTCCACAAACCTCGCTAAGAAGCTACCAGCATGGCTAAGATCCTGTTCAACGGTCGTGATCAATTTTGGCCTCAGCTGAGTCAGCAATCTCAACGTTCCTAAATCGCTTCCTGTTATATCATACAAACAATGATGCATCCAGTGAACCACGATTGCTTCGTTCGGTCGAACACCGAGTTGACCCGGTTCAGTTACACTTCCAATTTTACCCTCAACCGGATGAAACTCGAACGGTAACCCGAGCGAACTCGCAAAATCGGCGAGTCTTCTTCCGGTTGATTCTAACAGCTCCGAAGAAGATCCGAAACCGGTAATTCTCACCGAGCGGATCTTCTTCGACCGTGAAGCAAGGATGTGGAACAATCCTGGCCATTGAAGTCCTTGCATGATATCTAGATCAATGATGTGGACACGATCTTCACCATCCAAAGCCTGAAAAATTGCTTGATTCGCGGTGAAGTGTGAGAATTTCACCAACGGTGAAACCGAGTTGTAGGATTGAAACGCGTTGAAGATTCTCTGCGACTGAGTTAGCGTTACCGATTTAGCAGTTAACGGCGAGTAGCTTCCGAGACAAGAACTCACCACACGCGCTTGTAAGGCTTGTGCAAAATACGCACCGACTCGCTCAGGTGAAGTTCCAAATGGTGAAGAGAGTTCAGTTATCTCCGGTAAAAGGTCGTTGGCGAAGTCGAGGTTATCCATGGCAACACACTCAGCGCATTGAAGTAAAAGCCCTAGAAGTTTGAGACCTGTAGACTCTTCTCCTTCGGTTTCGGCTTCGGTTTCAGGTTCGAAGCCTTGTTGTTGTTCGTCGTCATGTGTATCGATTTCAGCCACCGTTTTCTCGCCGGAGTAGTTAGGTCTTTTGAAAGATGGTTCATGAACGGTGGTGTCGTCGTCGTCGTGTTCGCGTTGGGTGCGTTTGGTGTTCATATTAGGTTTGGAAGAGAGAGGGGGACGAGGGACCAAGCTTTGAAGCATGATCGTGATGAGGGAGAAAATTTTGATGAGAGAATCGTAAACTTTGGAGGAAACTTTTGAGAGAAAAGTGACAAAAAATGAGAGGGAAAGACAAAGAAAGTTTGTACAGAAGGTATGTCAGAAAAGGTGTGTTTAGTTCAGTGTTCGGTAAGAGAGAGAAAATTCAAAGATAGAAAGTGTTTTGACATAAGTCCACAATAGTCTCGATTTTGAGGTAATGTTTGTTTTAGGTCGTATGTGACACGGTTTTACATGTTGTTAACAAGATCTCGTTAAATTGAGGAGTGTGTAGACGTTGTAATGTGTCATGTGTGAGTTTGTAGTGTTTGGGAACATAAAAGGAATTTTGATTTTGAAAGATAAGGAAAGGCAGAAAGGGCTATGACTTTGTAGCCCAGAAAAGTTTGGGTGATACGTTATCTTCTTTGGGTGCTCCGTTTTGTTTTGGCAATGTCGTTACCTATGTTTTTACATGTAGAAAATGTGTCATTAGGGTTGGATGATTAATTAAGGAGGATTAGTTTACTAATAACGTCATGTTTAGATATTTTTGGGTGTGCCAAAACCTTTAATTTAGTTCTCATCTAATGTTTTGTCCTCTATCCTAAGAGTAGGACAATGAGACAACGATATATCTCATGTATTGTTTAATTATTGATCACTTTGCTAGGATTATATTATTATACTCCCTACCTGACCATGACCCTTCATTTGATTATCATTGCTTGCATGATAGCCGGTCTTTTTCTATTTACCTAAGTTGCATTTCTCTATCGCAACACATTATTGTTAACAATCTAAGATTTCAATAGAATAATAAAAAGACGGTTAGGGTTCCAATAATATTATAATATTAATATTATATAAGATTAAAAGAGAATATATAGACTTTACTTACGAAAATTGCTCTTCTTCCATACAAAATCGTTAATTCCCATATAAATTGACGAAAATAACCTCAATATGAGTTAACTCACGTTCAGTAGCACCAACGTGAGTTAAGTCACATTGGGTTATAACCTACTTGAGTTAAGTCTGGTAGGATTATAACCTATGTGAGTTAAGTCAGGTAGGGTTATAACCTACTTGAGTTAAGTCAGATAGAGTTATAACATACTTGAGTTAAATCATGTTGGGTTATAAAATACACAAATTTATTTATTTGTGTTCTCTTCATTCTTTTGAGTTTTGAAAGAGACTTGCAAATTTATATAGTTGATTCGGTAGAATACATATGATGTGTTCTCTTCATTCTTTTGAGTTTTGAAAGAGACTTGCAAATTTATATAATTGATTCAGTAGAATACATATGATGTGTTCACTTCATTCTTTTGAGTTTTGAAAGAGACTTGCAAATTTTTAAACTAAGTATAAGACACTTCAATGCCAACATTTTCGGCAAACTTCCATGAATTTAATTTAAATCCAACATCATGATGATACAACATCTTTATGGAAACTGTAATGTAACACAATGCTTTGTTTAAAACTAAATAAATTCGTTGTATTTTATTGTTTTGGAATTGATTTTGCATACTTGTGTATTTTTATTTATGATTTATTTTGGAAATAAATAAATTGATTATCAAGTACACAAGTATGTTATAACCCAACATGAGTTAACTCAAGTAGGTTATAACCCAACGTGACTTAACTCACGTAGGTTATAACCCTACCTGACTTAACTCAAGTAGGTTATAACCCAACGTGACTTAACTCACATTTGTGATACCGAACTTGAGTTAACTCGCGTTGGGGTTATTTTCGTCAGTTCACGTGAGAATGAGAAATTTTGTATGGGAGAAGAGCAATTTTCCTCTACTTACATAGAAACATAAAGATCCAATAGCTTAAGCCCAATACCTTATTATCCAACACCTATCCTCAAACTCATGATGCATAAACAAGATGCAATGTGAGTTTGTCAAACAAAATACGAAAAACATGCTAAATAATATAGTTCTAACACTTCTACCCAAGCTAAAGCTTACTAAACTTTAACCTTGTTACATTAACCTGAAAAATAAACCAAATTGGCTGCAATGGAGATCAACAACCGAAGTGAGTTATCATCATAAAGAGAGCAACAAGAACTATTATTATCAACCAACCAAAGAGAGCAACAACCGGAGGGAGTAGTATATACATAAAAGATTGAAGACACCTCACACCTTCAAATAATAATTGTTCTATATGTTTCTAATTTATATTTGTTTTAGACCGACCAAAAATCCAAAATTTGTTGCCGGAAAGTCCAAATGCTCACAAACTCCAAAACAGCAAAAGTCCAATCTAATAGACTTCACATGCTTCTCATCCAATAAAGGCCTCAACGACTAGTTGGACTCCTCAAATCTGTAACACGTCAACGATATTTAATGGACGTCGAACTCAACATTAGTAGAGTGTTGTGTGTAATAGCCTCTCATTAACCTCCCAACAACTCCTCATCAATGTCTATAAAGTACCCTTAATCACATATTCGAGGTACACAACTATTATTCTTTTAATACCTCCCACTCTTTGCTCTTATACTGACTTAAGCGTTCGAGTACTTGTAAATCTCCCCCTCTCACTTTGCATCTCGACGCATTAGTGCTCCACAAGGCTAACCTTTCTGATGACACCATATCAATATTTTTAAATTCTTTTATATTTTTTCATTCTTGATACTACCAAAATTATATTTCTTTATGTATTAGATTACATAAGTATTCATTAATTTATCTTTCACATTAATGTGTATTTAACACTTCATGAAATTGTGGCGATTTAAAACCGTCACAAATCATCATTGTTTAATTTTTTTTTTTAAACATGTACATTTTTAGCTATCACGAAATTTAAGTGAAATGGGTCTCATGGGCTCAACAAGACTTGGACAGATCTTATAAGTGAGAGTACCGATAGAAGTAATTATAGATTGCTCATCAACAATATTTTCACGCCGCTAAGAAAAGTTAAACTTGTTTCTTTTCTTGTAGAATATGTGTCAACTTCTAACCAACCTGACCAAACTCTTTTGGCCTTAACATAACTAATAATACCTATTTACTTAAAAACTTTGTATTCTCATCTCATAATAGAACTTCCCTTTAAAAAATAAAGGTTCTTTTTTTTCTTCTAGATCGCCTTTTTTTTTTTTGGAATATCATCATTCTAATATTCACGTGACAAACATTCTGCTGCAAAAACCACTCTGGTAGTAGCCATCCAAAGAAAAACCATTGTTTTCCTAGGATTCTTTTAGCATGCACCAAGAGTAGAGTTGGTTCATAGCAGACCACAATTTTCAGCCATTAGATTGATATCTATACAGAAGTTCTATTGGGTCTAATGATGAATTATCAACTCCAAATTATTTGTCCCCAATTTGTTACACGAGGCAAAATGCTATAGCAACTTCTCCTACAAATTAACACCTACGCTTTTTTCTCTTTTTAAATCACTTATATATACCCCACATACCTAATTCTTTGAGAGTGACCAACCTTGTATCCGAATTTGTACCACATACAAAAGCAATTTGTAAACCATGCAACTAAACTTTTGAATATTTTTATTTTGCAAATACAATTTTTTTTCCAAATATTATACACAGTAAGGAGGAGATAGGGAATAATAATAGTCTGTACTCTTGACATCAATTGAGATGAAAAATGTACTCCAAAGCAAAACAACCAGCAGTCAAAATTTATAAAGTCCAAACTAAAAACCAAACATAAATCAACTCCAATTTCCTTTGCACACAGGCAAGGGATAGACACAAAAATAGGTTCCCTGACCAACTCAAGACTGAAGTTTGAAAGCTTTCAATCTCATAGAAAAACCATGCATGAGGAAAAAAAATAGAAAAAACCAAAATACATATTGGCGATATTAGTATCGCTTCCCAAGAATGATGCCGAAGATAATGGATACAAGAGCTACTCCAAGGATGAACTTGAAATTCATTATAGGCGAATCATGTCCGGCTTGAATACGAGTCTCGGACGAAGAAGTTGATGCTGGATGAGTTGTGGCTTCAGACTTTTTCTTGCTCTTCCTTTTCGATCTAGATGAGATGCTAAACTCTCTTGATTTCACTTCCAACGCATCTTTCTTATCATCACCCTCCTCACCCTGCAACATCATTAGAAAACGGAAACATTAAATTTTGCTAAAATATTATAACATAAACGCGAGTTCAATGAATCCTCTAACAAGTGTAAATTAGTTTTACAAAAACATCCGAGATTTGATAGTTACCTTGACTGAGATTTTCTCATCAGCTTGTTGCAATTTCTGCTCAAAGTCTATTACTTGTTTCTGAAGAAGAGATATTTCACTTTTCTTAGTTTCAAGTTCTTCTAGAGAATTCTTCAGGGATGCCTCTAGTTCCAACTTCTGAGATTCTGCTCCTTTCTGCTTTTTTTAAGAAAAGAAAATCAGTATAAGACAAATCACTAATATATGTTATATATTTATCTTAATCTCAGCATACAAGAACACCTATGGTAATGCTCTTCTAATGTTAATTGATTAACGCGTTCACGCGCATACCTGATTAGCTATAGTAGCCTGTGCAAGTTGCAACTCTTTCTCAAGTTCTGCAACCTTTCCATTCAGCGCATTTATTTCACTGATTTTTTGTTCATAATCTTCAAATTTTGAACTTAAATCTATTTCTCTTTGAGAAGCAGCAGCCTGAACACTTCCAACCTGCTAAACATCAGATTAATCAGTAAAGCTCTTTCAATGTAATATTATATTTACAATTAAGATTTCAAGGTATTTCACTTCTGAATTGGCACTTGTTTTACAAAACATAAGAACTTTATCATTTACCTCTTCATGTAGTCTAGATTCAGCTTTCACGAGTTGCGCTTCAATTTCCCGAAGCCTACTTTGCAATGCAGATTTCTCAGCAATCTCAAGTTTGAGAGTTTCAACCTCAGATTTCAAAGATTCTTCATTTTTCTGATGCTCCTTCAACTTCTCTTCAAGGTCAAGTATTATAGATTCAAGTTCCTTCTTTAGATTCTGATTAGTCTCATTGAGCAAGTTCTTGTCATCTATTACCGAAGATATCTGCGAGTTTATAACATTTCATTGAGATCAATTCTCTATTTACCGTAGATTATACAAAATGATCATTTCATAAAAGTATGTTACACAGATAGAAATAGAAGAAGAAAAGAAAAATAAAGGAATATCAGTGTGTTTACCTGTGACTTCAATGTCTGCACTTCTTCACTATGCTTTGTCACCAAGTCTTCAACAGCATTCTTTGACGCAAGTACCTCTTTAACTGTTTCATCCTTCTCGACAAGTGCAGCAGAGAGCTTTGACTGTAAATCACTCAATTTGGATTCGTAGACGGCTATTTCCTGAACAAGTTTCAATTTTTCCTCATTTATTCCAGCAGTTTCTGTTTCACGCTCGAGTGACTTGGTTTGTTGCTCCTCAACTACCGCTTCAAGATGCTTTAATTTTATGAGACTCTCCTCCAACTCAGCTTTACGAGTTTCAGCAGTTGCAACAGCTTCACGAGCCTGTTCTTCATAAATCTTTATCTGTCCTTCTAAGGTCTTCAGCTTCTCATTCAATTCTTTGGTTTCTGATTCCTTCTCAGTATGCTTCTGCAATGCTTCTTGCAATTTTGATTCTACTTCAAGGACGCGAGCTTCATTGGCAGAATGGATTTCGGAGGATTTTGATTGTACATCATTCAATTCAGCTAGTAAGTTCTTATGAGACACAAGTTCTTGAGCAGTGACTTCCTTCTCTGACAGAACACTGTTCAATGACTCCTGAAGTTCATCAATCTTGGTTTTCAGTTGAATGTTTGTTCCAACCAGTAATTCATTCTCAGAAAATGACTGTGAAGTCTTGTTCTCAGCTTCAACAATTTGCCTTTTCAAATCTTCATTTTCACTTTGCAAAGAAGCCAGTTTGCTCAAACTCTCTTCAAATTCACTCTTCAAAGATATAGACTGCTCCCCGGCTCCTGCGATATTTTCCTCCAAAATCTTGATTTTTTCAAGCAGAGATTGAACCTCAGAATCTTTGCTGTTAAATTTTTCTATAGCTTCTTGGAGCTTCTGTTCGGAATCTCTCGTCAAAGATTCATGTAACGATTCCAGCTCTAAGTTTCTTGCAGAAGTATGCTCTATATCTCTTCCCCTTACAACAAGATTTTCTTCAGTAGCATTAAGTTTTTCTCTTATCTCACTCTCCCTCAATTCAGCAGCTTTGAGATCACTTTCAGTACTTTGCAACTTAACTTGTGTAAGATTTAAATCATCCCTCACAATTTCCAATAGGTTTTCTGACTCAGCAAGCTTCTCACTCAAACTGTTCAAAGCATCTTCTAACTTTTTCTTTTCATCTGTCACAGCATTTAAAGATTCTTTTAACTCTATTTCACTTTCATTGGCCGTTTGCAGTGTATTTTCAAGGCTTGAAGTTCGCGCTTTAAATGCTTCAAGTTCTGATGTCAGATCAGAGACATTGTCAAGATGTTTATTAGAGTTTTCTTCTGAATCACTACATCTCTTTTCTAATGCACTTATTTGTTGTTCAAGCTCCTGAATTCTGTATTTCTCTGTTTCAAGTAGCAACTCCAACTCACTCACTCTCTTTTCGGCACTTTCTGATTTGGAATGAGAGCTCTGAATCAAATCTTCTAGTTCTCGGCTGCGCTCATTGTTCATGGTGGCTCGATCTTCATGCTCAGAACATTTCTCGTTGACAATCTTAAGCTCCTCCTCCAATTGTGCTTTCTTCTTGGATGATTGATTTAAATCAGATTCAATTTGACTTAACTTATCCATATGCTCCTGCAATAGGCTATTAAGAAGATTCTTCTCTTCCTCGGCCTCTTTCAATTTAGCGTCGAGATGAGATATTTTCTCGGAGAATTCAGTCACATCTCTCTCAGCATCATCGGCTTTCAGTTGCACTAAATTTAGCTGTTGCTCAAGCTCCGCATTCTTTTGCTCTGCTTCTATGAAGCGTGTTTCAAGCTCTCTTAGCTGTGATTTTGCCTCTTCTGCAGCTGCATTTGTAGCTTCAATATGTCCTTCAAGCTCAAGACTTCTTTGACTAGATGTAGCTGCGACGGCTCCGGATTCACTATGAAGATCTTCCAAAGACTTCACCTTCTGTTCAAGCTCTGAGTTGTTGGTAAGCGCCTGAGATAAAAGAGAATCTGTTTTACTAAAATTTTCGTCCGAAAGCTTTAGTTTTTCCTCTAAATCACTGCACAACTCCTTAAAGTGTTTTGCATTAACGGTTAGATCTTCAACGGTTTCCTCAAGTCTTTTTTTCTCTGCATTAAGCTTAGTCAGCTCTTCTTGTACAGAAACAAACTGTGCTTCCTGACTCTTGAATGTAACTTCGACCGATTCTCTCAATTTTTCCTCCTCTTGCAGCTTGACCTTCGCACTTTCCAACTCGGAAACTTTTTCTTGTAGCTCTTCCTTTGTAGAGACAAATAAGTTTTGAAGTGCTGACATGTCTTCTTTTATCTGTGTTTCTGAAGTCTTTCGCAGGTTTAATTCCTCGGTCAACTCATCTACTTGAGAGTCTCTTGAAGACAATCTTTGCTCAACTTCCAATAGCTGTGTTTTGGAGAGTGTCAACTCCTCTTGAATAGAAGAAAGTTCTGCTGCAGTTGTTTGAAGTGCTTTTTCAACCTTTTGATTTTCAGCAATCTTATCATGAACTTCCTTCAATTCTTCCTTCAGAGAAGCCATCTCATCTTCCATGCTTTTCGCACTCAATTTCGCTTCTTCAAGTAGTCTCTCAAATTCTACCGCCTTGTTTCCCTCAGATTCAGCATGCAAACCACTTTGCTTATGAAGCTCCTCGAACTTCCGCGCCTCGTCTGTAGAAAGTTGCAGCTCATGCTGCAATTCCTGCATCTTCTTTCGGGAGCTTTCAAGCTCAACGTTCATATCACCGAACGCTTCCTTCACTTGAAGAAGCTCTTTCTGCTTAACTTCTTGACTTTGCAGTGCCTCTTCAAGAGTGCTGAGCTGCAGATTGTATTTTTTCTCGGCTTCAATAATCTGATCTTGCAACTTCTTGTGACTCAGTTCAAGCTCTTCGTATTTCTTTCCGGTTTCTTCTAACTTCTCTTTTGTATCTGAGATCTCTCCCTTCAGCTGAGAGTTTTCATGTTCAGAGGTTTTTAAAGTTTCTGCAACTGTTTTCAGTTCAACCTCGAGTTCCCGAACCTTCTCTTGTGCTTCAAGAAATTCTCTGCTAAGAGGATCTGAGCTTCTTTCTGTTTTGTGGGATGTATCATCCAACACATTCTCTTCCTTCTCGACTTTAATGAATTCTCCATCTGAGGCATTATCTTCCTCGTCTTTCTTTGCTTCGGATATTTCCTTAGGCAGCAAGTCTCCAGTTGTTTCCTGCCATAAATCATAAAACAATGATGCATACTAGTTTTTTCTAAACATTATTTAACCATTCATTTGGTTTATGCTTAATGAAACATATTAGGTTTCAAGTGGTGATCAACTAAAGGAAAAGACTAAATTACTATATTAAAGTCCTAAGCAATACTGTTAGGTTTATACTGTTTTAAGTGATTAACAACTTCTATGTCTCATTGCCGCTAATAATCTCAAAACAACTAAATAGTTAAAATATATAAACGATCGAAAGAAAAACCAGAACAATGACACCTCCTTCATTTCTGTCCTATAAATGCTGCTCAACTGGTGAGTTTATGGACACTGAAGGAATTATAAGTATAAAGTCTTGGGTTCAAACACCAAAAACTTACGCAATCATTAATTTATTAACATTTGTCTATAAAAAAAAAGTATACATAATTACTAGTTTACTAACATTTGTCTAAAAAAAAGTATTTTATACAGTAAGCAACCTCTTAAATAATGTGTGCAAAGAATATGATACCTTAATGCTTTCATCTTTCTGAACCACCTCTTCGACAATCTTTGCCACTGGAACTTCTGAAATGGTTTTTGTCTCTTCTTCCATGTTTGCTTCCTTTTATAGACTGCTTTAGAAGAGAAGAAGAAATGTGATGAGTGAAAATGAAGATGTAGTTAGTGAGGACATGCATGGTTGTCATTGTACGTAGTATTGTAGAGTTACTTCATTCACAATCCATTTAATCTTAGATAATATATTAAAGGATTAAGTATGGGAAAAATGTATATAAACTTAAATTATCCAAATCATATTCTTTGAGGCTCAAAGTGAGTTTTTGAAGATATTTGAAAACATGTCACCTATAGTAGAAGTTCACCAAACAGACTCTAACCAAAAAAGAGAGGGAAGGGGATATTAAGTTGTGCCCCCAAAAGAATTAGATCCACAAATATTCAATTTTCAAGGCCATCCTTATTTGTAAATTCATTGTAACGACATCTTAGAATTTGATTCATTTCTACAATATCTCATCTCTTATATAAATACAATAATGAATGTCTTCACTTATATAAACACATTTTCAATCATATCTCGTCTCGTGTAGAATTCTCAACACGCCATGAGACAAAATAACTAGTAGCTCATATTAGAATTTGAGTCGAATCTAATTCAATTCTACAAAATAAACGTATAAGATAATGAATATCTTCGTTGATAAATATATTTTCAAATCATATCACATCCTGTGTAGAACTCTCAACACAATAAACTAGTAGCTCACATCGAACATGAAAATTATTTTGAAAATAGTGTCCCCCTTCTACCTTATTACATGATGGGTCAAAAGAGCACAAATAAAAGTAATATACTTAATGTCCCTTCTGGTCTTTTTTTTCCTTTCTAATAAATGTAATGATAAATTGGACACTTGACTAGGCTCATGTGGTGGGTAGGAAAATATGATGGCATTTTGGCAGAAGAATATATATATATTTTTTATTTCTATAATATGACAAGATCGACTATTTTTGTGATAAAATATACACCGTCAAATAATGAATTGTAATAATTGAAAATCAAATGACATAGATCTCGTCGCTGCTGAAAAGATTCCAGTAAAAAAAACTAGTGAAAATAGTATACTATCAAAATATTCATAATAATAATAATAATAATAATAATAGCAACAACAACATCCATTTATCTCTTGTCAAAAAAAAAAAATCCATTTATCTAATAGTTGCACCTACTACTAAAAACGTGCACACCACATTAAGGTTGACACTTCCTGGAAACATATATGATAACAAATGGCATACATCGCTGCGAATATAAATTGAAAATTCAACACCTAAGAAAAAAAAGTGTATATATATATATATATATATATATATATATATATAATTGAGATGATTAACATAATTCTCTCATGTTTTTTTAACATGAGAAAATCTAAATCCATAACAGTAGTGCAGTTCTGACAAATTAATTAATAGTCATAAAAAAACTTTATATTAGTAACTCTTACAAATCACAAAAGATTAGACATAGTAACTCTTTATATTTGTATATGTGATTGTTGTGAGTGTGATGATAAAGATTTCACATGCAAGAAGCACGCATGCAGGTCCCACAGCGTTGTTTTACAGCTTGATCTCACACATAAGACATTTCTCTGTCCACTCCAAAATACCATAGCTGTTCTTTTCCTTTCATGACCTATTCTCCAAATACTTTTTTCTCTTTTTCCTATTTTTTTCTTCCTAAAATTAGTTCTACTAGTACCTTTTTTTGACCCAAAAGAAAGAAAGAAAATCCACAGTTGATTTTCCATTTTGGAAGAAGATTGCATCTGGAACGTTGGTTAAGACTTAAACATCATGGGACCCAAAGATCAACATTCAAAGGATAAATTAAAAATGAATAAGCCAGGAATTTGCAAGAATCAACTTTAATTCCTTTGAGGTATGAGTGGGCCCACTTTCGTGGTAAGCAGTAGTAAGCTACTGCACGTCTACACCTCCACCAAACATTTTCCATTTAATCAAATATATTAACTATATATTCAGAAATTTTGTTTTTGCAAATCAATATTCTTACAAAAGTTTTTTTTACTTGAATATATTCAAAACAGTTTCTTCCAGTCAAAGTAAAAAATAATTCAGAAGTACATTTTTCTGACTGAGAATATTTTAAGAAAAGTTTTTTTTGACTAATTTTTTTTAAGAAAAGTTAAGGCTCGTTAATTGCACTCTTTTCATTAATTGATGGTAAATCATCTGCGCTCTTCACGTTGTTACGATTTTAATTGATTTGCAATGATGTTTTTTGTTCGTTACTAAATATTTTTATATTAGGTGCTGTTACTCAAAAATGTTATTGTCATTTCAATTATGACAAATACATTAATTTTTTAGTTTTAATAAATTTCAATTAGTAAAATGGAATCCTCATTCGATCTTTTTCTCCAAAAAGACAAGTGTGGTAAAAGTGAAGTACAAATAGATTCATGTTTTACGAAAAACCTATGGGTAGTTTGTGAACGGATAACACTTGTGTGACATTGTGGTGCCAATGTTAAGTGGTTTTCTTCTCTCTCTTTTATAAATTTTTTTTGCTATTTGTTATTTTTTTAAGTAAGGGGTGACATGTGTCACACTGTGGTTGGCCAATGTCACATGACATTAACACCGCAATGCGACACAAGTGTTGTCCGATTGTGAAAAATCAAAAAATGCCAACAAACATTGATGCTGTCGGAGTTAAGATTCGACAGAAGACACAGTGGCAGTTAAAAAACACTGGTTTTCCTTTTTTAAGGTTATTTAGTATTAAATCAATTTTCTGACCACTACTAAAAAAGTCCATATAGTTTCATATTATTGTCTTCATATTACAGCATATATATACACCTTTAATAAGACCCAAAAAATACATACACCTTTAATTAATTCAATAAAATGATATATAAACGTATACAAATTCAAAGTGATATACCACCTAACGTCTAAAAGGCAAAAGTCAAAGAATCAATTAAATGAAAAGCTTCTGAATTTAATTTTATAGAAACGGCTAATGTAACTTTTTCACAAAGATGGATCTGATGGACAATCAAAACCATTTGATCAAATCAGTGTGCAGGCAAATATTGCATAGAACAAATAAAGATTGAACATGACATGATCCAATAATTGATCAACCTCAATAGAAGAATGATATGATCAAGGAAACACATAGTATACAACCATGAATCATATATATACGCAGAATATTCTGATCCATCCAAATAACAATGAAGTATATAAAGATCAAAGAGACAATAAATATGACATGATGCTATGAATCAAAACAGCACACAACGATTTCAAAGTACAGTATCACAAGCAGATGAACAAAAAAGAACAAACAAAATAAGGGATATATGAAAATACAGAGCTACGATAAGCTGATTGGTTATTCAGCACGATAAACTGACACACACACACACATATATATATATAACGATAAATAAAAAGGAAAAAAGAGAGATAGAATTCTTGCCTGAGAAAAAGTTGAATTGCTTGAAGAAAACGTTTGCTTGTGGCTTGTGGCTTGTGGTTTGAGAGTGAGAGTAATAAATTTGAGAGTGAAGGTGGAATTTGCAAGATGAAGAAATTGAGAGAAAAAGGGTATATAAGTTGAGAAAGTTGAAATGAGAAATAATGAAATATGGCACTATTTTTTTAGGGAAATACTGGGTTGAGTTGAGACAATGTTTGGTGGGGCCAAATAACAGCCAATCAGGCAATAAAAGGACCGGAACGCCGCTAGTTTAGAGACTGGCCCACCGTTTTTTCATTTAGTCCCTCGTCTCGTCACATTTCACTGAAATTAAGAAAAGAAAATTATATAGAAATAAGGAATTAAAATTAATTTTCCCTTTTTATTTAGTTATTTTACATAAGTTAAAGTTAAGCAATCAACGAGAGTAGATCTTTCCTTAAAAAAAAATGAGAGTAGATCTTGCTGTAGGAGTTAGATTCTCATTACAAATGAATTACCGTTTGAATCCTATTTAGATGAGATATTTACGATAAAAACTTGTTTTAAGGTTAGAATAGAGAGATATATGATGTAATAAATTTATCATATTTTGCTTAAATTTTGCGTTTGATGCATTAAATGGATATGATAAAATAAAACCATTTTTTAATCTTATCCTGACTTGCCTTTGTAATTTAAATCCTAAATATTGGTTGAGTTGAAAACTATCCTGATAGGATTAAAAATTAATTTTTTATTTATTATCATGATATCATGTAGTTTTTAAAATATTTTGTCATTTTAAAAATGATATCATGTGTTTGTTATTATAAATAATTTTCTACCGTTTTAAAAATATTTAATAAATTATAAGAGTAATTTTGTCATTTAATTATGCTAGAATAATAGTATCATGTTTGTTATCATGTGCGCATCAAACACAAAATATGATTAATATTTATTTTGTCTATATCATATATCATGCATCTATCCAACTCAATATCTTAACATGTCTTTATTCTATGATGACTATCAAATAGATCTCTTAGACTCTTACATACTTTGAAATGATTATCTTTGGTCAAAGTAATATATGAAAAGAAGAGGTGAAGCAAAAAAAAATAATTTTATCTAATTAATTTTGTAAAACATTAATGTATTCAACGTCCTAGTAAATACAAAGGAAATGTATTGGTAAATGAGTGGCGCACGTAGTATTTATTGGATTGTATTGAACAAAAGTAAGATTGTATTTTAAAAATGTAATTAATAATATATTAAAAATTATACTCATTTTAAGATAATGTTGTTTGTAAAGTAAAATGTTTTTTATAAGCTGTAAAGTAAAATGTATTTCATCCAAAATTTGGACCAAATAAATTTAACTTTTTGAATAATAATACTACTATTTTGTTACCAAATCAAGTGACACGATAATTCAACTCGAATAATTAGTCTTTGTAGTTGCACGCAGAAGATATGTGTTTCATAGAAAGAAATAAAATACTCAAATCTTAATTATTTATGTGCAGACTAAATTTGTCAATTTTTGTTATTTAGTATAAAAAACATTTCAAATTTTCAATGGTAAGAATTTAGATTGTGTTCCTTTTCAAAAGAAAATAAAAAGAATTTAGACTAACATAATATAGTCCAAAGCAAGGGTGTTCAAAAAATGGATAGGTTCGAATATTTCATAGAACTTTGTATTCCAACAAATTAAACTAATTGATTGAAATTTTTATTTCATCCATACTCAAATATTTCATGAAACTTTCTATTCCATGTTTTTTTTTTAAATGTGTTGATCAGAAATATAGTGAAAACAGAATTCACGATATAGTAGATTAATTTGATAGGAAATATGACTTGTTTAAAATAATACAATAGGAGATGGAACTTAGAGGACATCGGCAGCGATACAATAAGAGATGAAACGATTGAACAAGGGTTAGCGTTACTTTTTGTGGAACCATATCGAAGTATGATGGTGGTATGAGTGTCTCTGTGCTGATCATGAAATGAATAGATAAGCGAGAAAGGATTGAAAATAGCGGACTTTAGGAGTGTTTTTCATCTGAGCTTTATCTTGGGTTTAACTTTACTTAAGTGTGTATAATGTGCGGAGGGAATGCTATTTGTAAATTGAGGGGATGTGGTTAACATCGGTTCGGTTCATCGGTTCTTTGGGTTGGTTTAGGTCAGTTTCGTTCGGTTTAGAAGTTGTGACATTTAGTCATTTAAGCAATAACTACACCTTAAAAGTTGTGACATTTTCTTATAAATAAGACCAAATGTTTTTTTGAAAATTTTCTTATAATAAGGACCAGAGGGATTACTATATAAGAGAATGCTAACATGAGTTTTAAAAAACATTAAATTGCACATCAAGTCCGCAAGTAGAAAAGCCTACATTAGAAACATCATTGATTGTTTTCCGTGAGTTTAACTCAGCTGGTAGGGACAATGCATAATATATGAGGGGCGGGGTTCGAATCCTAATTTGAGACGAAGGAAATTAGAAGAGAGAACACCTAATTTGAGACGAAGGAAGTAGTAAATTTCTTTGGTATTAACCTTTTGTATTCAAGAGAAATAGGCTCTAAAACTTCAGAGTTCGATTGAAAATAAATAAAGTTTGGTTAATGATCGATTCAGTGAAGGTTCGAACTCGAATTCTCCCAATGGTTTATCCTTAGCTGAATTTCATTAATTATTAGAGTAAAATCACTTGGTTTATTGATCAATGATTTGAGAAATTTAATTAATTAAATAAGTTTATTTGTTGAAATCAAATAGTACATGAATATAAATGAAAGAAACACTACTCTTTTACCAATGAAAACACATTTTTCTTGCTTCAAAAAAACTTATTTTTCTTCTAAATGAAAGAAACTTATTTCTTCTATAAACGAGGAATTAAAATTTAAAACTAATTATTTTGAATAATATAAATACATATTTTAGTTTAAAAAAGTTAATTTAATATCCTAGTAAGCATTTGTCCCACTACATAGGACATAGGACCAAAGAAAAGTAATGGCTTTATTGGCACAAAGTGGCGGCCACAGTCAACCGACCAAACCGCCCTCTTCTTTTGTGCATAACAAATATGAATGACGACTAGTACTACTGTCTTTTCTTGGAACCAATCGAATGCTACACGCAAGATGTCATGCCTATTGCCATATCTACCCACCTCCCCTAATCAAGTTATGAGGGTGTTTTACACTTACTCTCTTGGCCCGTTAACTTTCGAGAGTTAACTATGATTGTTAACTTTCGAGAGTTAACTATGTTGAATCAAAATGAGTTTTGTATAATGTCTAGTTTTGATGATAACAAAGTATAAAATAATCTTAGTTTTGAAGTATAAAAGAACAATTGAATATGTTAATGTGTGTTCAAATATTTATGACCATATAATTAAATTCAAAGTATTAAATCATGTTTTGATTGTGAAAGAACAAGATTTTGAATACTTAAGAGCATTTTGAATTTTGAGAGAAGCTGAATTTCTGGACCAGACTCTGAAGGATACAAAACTGTAGGACTCATACCCTGAAGACCTGGGGTTGGACTCTGAAGAAGTGAAGCTTCTGAAAGACTCAGACTCTGAATGCCACGTCAGCATCAGAAGACTCTAACTAGTTTTGTCATCTTTTGAAGAGGTCATTATAAGACTTAGATAGTACACTTTGTCCTCTTCTGACCACGTGCAGAAACAAACAAAGAACTTCAAAGAAAATTGAAATGGAACTAATAATGCATTTGGAACTAAATGAATTTCAAATGACATTTCGACGACATTAACAATATCAAGAAACATTCCAACGTCTATGATCAAGCTTCTCAAGGACTCAAAGTAATGCGCTGACACCTCTTCAACGTCTCCCATATTTCTCTCTATATAAGAAGTTGAAGACTTGAAGAAATTAACAAGGAGCTGTATATTTTGAAAGTGTTCTTACTCTGTCAAAATCAAAAGCGCATATACACTGAGAATTTGTTACAAACTTTATATCTTAAAAATTCTAAAGTCTTAAGAGTCTAACTCTGTTTTGTATTGCTTACACCTTTGATTGTATATCAAATGTAAAACTCAAACAATTTTTTATTTGATTAAGTTGGATTGTAGAAGTCTCTTGCTTTTATGCTTGAGAATTGAAAGTCTCTTTATTGTGTGCTTGAGCATTTGAAGTCTCTTGCTCTGTGTGTGTGTTTATTTTATCCGATGCACTCAGAACCTGTCTCAGACTCTGAACTGAACCTTGTTTAGCTTCAGACTCTCATGAGTTCATAAACACTTAGAAAAAGTTTGAAAAAGCCAACACAATTCAACTCTCTTCTTGTGTTTTTCTCACTTTCAAACTCGTCTTTGAAAACATAAAAAATATCGTTTGAAAATTATCTTTTGAACGGTTTGCACACTTACAAAGAGGTAAAAGAGCAACCATCTCATCACTTTACCAAAATCATCAAGCTTTCAATCTAGGAGTTCATCATTTTGAATTTCTTTTCTGTACGCAATCATATTGAAAATTTATTCTTTAAAATCGTAAGAGTTTGCTAATTTAAATCTTAAATTTTTGAAATAAATCCTTTATTTTTTGGTATAAAAGAGGGTCATATAGGCCTATGCCAGAAAATTAAAGCTCTAATCCATTTATAAGGATGTAAGCCCGGAAAATAACATTAAAAATAGCTCTATAGAACTCACTTGACGGACCCTCCAAACTAGTACACAATTTAAAGAAGTTTAAAATAGGCCAAAGTTTGTAAGTCAACCAACACATCAGTTTCCCTCCTTTTAAGTATGACGAAATTAAACACATTAATCCAAAGTCAAAATATTGCGAATACACTAAACCAAAATAAAATGTATGATTACCAAAACAAGGTTGTATGACTGTTGAAAATCATCTTTATATATAGAGTTATCTCTCCACGCCCACAAGAACCAACAAGGACTCATGGAAATAGTCTTTGTGCCCGCCATAATAGCTTAATTCCCAAGCTTGTTGATGTTGTTGAAAATCCAGTATTTGCAATCAAAAGAGAAGAAATTACAGATAAATTAGATAGAACCAAATGGAGCCATACTTTAGTAGCAAAGACACAGTCCCACAACACATTGAGGGTAGTTTCATAATCTCTAACACTTGGATGATAATTTGGTAGTTACTGTAGTGCCTCCCTAACCCATAATATCATGAACATCATCGCCAGTGAGGCAGGGGCGGACCTGGACTTCCACTATTAGTGGGGCAATTTTTTTTGTCAAATGATTAAATAATACAAAATTTAATAAGAAGTTATATTAAAAGTGGTTGTAGCAACCAAAATTACAAAACAAATGCTCTATTTTCCATTATAGTATGTCAAAAACATGAACAAGACCTACACGCCAAGTTGGATTTTTTTTTTAAGCCTTTGGGAAAATGAGGAATTGTTTCTTTAGGAAACTTTTATTTGCCATTGAAGATCTTCAAAATGGTCAACGGTGCAATGTTGGATTCTGGCTATGGGATTGCTTCAAGAACAATGATGTTCAAAAATTCTTTTATTTGCCATTATTAACTGCCTCGGAACAGGGGTGAGTTTGGATGCTGTTACAAGTAAGTCATCTATTTGTATATCTTTTAGTCATTTTGCATGAATTTTAAGATATTGATTTATTGGCAAAAATGAGAGACAAAAGTTGGGTGGAATGGGTTACACTTTTCTTGTTAATGTTGGATATGAAAATCTTCCTCTTTTTTGTTCGTATTGTCAAAGTATTAGCCACCCTTTTTCTACTTATAAACATAATATAATTAGTCTAAAACATGATAAATTTTACATGAAAAAAATGGGCCTGGACTGGTGTGGCACCTGCCACAGCAGGCCCAGTCCAGGTCCGCCCCTGCAGTGAGGGCTGGTAACTTTAACGTTGGCAAACCAACGAAGATGGCTTTGAAGTTGGTTGACCAATCAATTACTTACCCATATGAAGTGATGGAGGATGTGTTCGTTAAAGTGAAGGACCTATGATTCCCTAATGATTTTGTGATTTTTGACATGGAAGAAGATACTATAGTACCTCTTGTAACACCCTAACCCTTAACCGCCGATTATTAACTTTAATAAAACAAAACGTTAAGGACATAGGAAGTTACAACATTAAGAAAAACAATTTTCAAAAACATCAACGGAAATCAAAACATATTTGATTCACAAACACAGCAGCGGAAGAATAATCATCACAAAGCTTATAAGCAAGCATGCATATAATATACAAAAATATATACATAGTTTTCAAAGGTGGCACTGTCTACATCAGAGACAAATGTCAAGTTAATACACAACAAAAGATTACCCCAAAACGTAGTGTTACAACCATCAGAGCACTAGACTCTATCTAGGGTACATATCTAAACTCAAAAGATAAAGGGTAGCCAAGCTAAACCCTCACCACTACACAAGTTCTATACGACAACAGCTAATCCTCGACGATATGCTCGTCTTCCTGAAAATCTGGATCCCCAAAGATCCAGCACATAACATGAAACAGAGAGTGTTAGTAAAGCATAATCAACACAATATAAACAACACAAAAATAAGTAGGGTACTTACACTTTACCCATCATGCATATTCTAACTCACGCACATGCATCATCATTTATCGTCAAACATTTATTCATTAATTTACAAGTACTCAAAAGATATTAACACTTTAAGCAATTAAGTCAACAGATGGAAATTATCAATCATCAATTACCATGCACACATAATTCCTCAAACGCAAAATTCATCAATAGCAATTACCACTTAACAACCATTATGCACACATCCTTCCTAAAGTGCACACTAATGTCAAGTAGAATGTATGTTCCTAAAATGCACTCTAATGCATGTGGTACCAATTTCCTGCTCAGCATTTAGAGTCATGGCGGACTATTGGATAAACTTATATCCCTTGTGTACCTCTCATTCGCCATAAAGACAAACGTACACTTGACCAACCGAAGCTGGATTCCTTCTGCACCTCTCATCCGCCATAAAGACAGTCGTGCATATGACCAATAATAATTGGATTTCATTCTTACCCATAAAGAGCATACATACCATCATGAAATGCATGTATGTTCACTTAGCAATTATTGATATTTACATCTACATATGCTCAAATATGTGTGTACACTACCAATACTCATGTTAACTTCAACAAGTAGGCACTCATGGCCAATCATAATACAAACATGTATAATTCATCAAACATGGTTCACAACATCATCAACAACATCATACTAAACCAAAACTCCAAATAAACATAAATGTTTCTAAGGTAAATAAAATCCTTTAGATACCATGTCAATTCAATTATATTCATCAATTTCCACACATCAATTTATACTATTATCAAACACAAAACCCCTTTCAAAATAATTAAATAATTTGATATACAACAGTGCCGTTTTCTTGAAGAATTGCTCTTTAGAAGCATTAAGAATGAGTTAAAAATAGTGGGCAAGGTTTCCAAAACATATTATGAGAATGCAGTAGCAAAAAGTCACCCCCGCGCGCACCAAGACCCCCAAAACAGCCCAAATGAGTGTGATATTCTGGCTTGGTCGCTACAAGCGCAGATCCGTCGCTACAAGCGCAGACAGACAGAACCTGGTCGCTACAAGCGCCCAGTTGGTCGCTACAAGCGCAGGCTTGTCGCTACAAGCGCAGATCCGTCGCTACAAGCGCAGACAGACAGAACCTGGTCGCTACAAGCGACAGCCCGTCGCTACAGCGACCGTGACAGCACAGTTATGTGTAAAAATGTGATTTTTCACCATTTTAGCCCATTCAAGGTTACCCAAAGTTCCAGAACTTGTTAAAAACGATTTTCCATCATAAAACATCATTTAAAAACAATCACAAACAAGGATTGCATCTAGCAAAGAAATTAGGGTTCAAAACAATAACTTTTCATAAACTTTTCTTATGAACTCACAACACAATAACTCCAACAAATCATGTTAACAACATCAATTAACATTCAAGCAAGCAAAACATAATCATTAACAACTTTAAAACATAAAAACTTTCTAACAAAACCTAGACAAAGTGAGGAGAAGTTTGGGATGGAGAAATAGACATTCTCCCCTTCTCAATCACTTGTAATCAAGCAATACTAACTCTCTTACCTTGGAATGATGATTCTAAACTCAAGCTCTTCCTCTTGTTTCACTTGCTCTTGCCCTAGCTCTCTTGCTTTCCTTCTCCTTCTCTTCTCACGTTTTCCCTCTTCTCAAAAGATAGTGAATAGTGATTCCAAAAAGTCTTTGTTAAACTCTTATAACCCAATCCAATCAATCTTGGCCATCCATCCTTACTAACCATCATGGACCAATCCTAGCCCTTCAACCCAATCCAAGCTCACTACTCTCATCCACATAGGATCATTACTACTCATAAGCCCAATACTATTCCTCTTCTTGGCCCAATTCGCCCAAAACTCTAAAAACTTGATTTCGAACTTATCCTCGCGCTAAATAATTATTTCTCGATTACTAGAAAATATATTTAAATGCAAATCCATAAAATAAAATATATAAAAATATAATATACGAAAATAGGGTCGTTACAACTCTACCCCCCTAAAAGAATTTTCGCCCTCGAAAATACCTGAAAACAACTCTGGATAGGAGTCCCGTATCTTGCTCTCGAGCTCCCACGTCGCATATTCACCGGCTGGGCCTCCCCAAACGACTTTCACCGATGAAATCTCTTTATTCCTGAGCCTCTTCATCTCTTGTCCTTCAATCCTTAAGGGTACCGTTGCAACCGTTAAATTCTCTCTCACTTGTATCTCGTCCGACTCAATCACATGTGACGGATCCGATACGTATTTCCTTAATTGCGACACGTGAAAAAAAACATCATGTATATTCGACAACGACGGCGGTAACGCAATCCTATACGCCACCTTCCCAATCCTCTTCAAAATCTGATATGGACCAATGAACCTCGATGCTAACTCCTTCGATTTCAAAGCCCTTCCAATACCCGTAGTTGATGTAACTCTTAGAAACACATGATCTCCTTCTTGAAATTCTATATCCTTTCTTCTCTTGTCGGCATAGCTTTTCTGGCGACTCTGCGACACTCTCATCTTTTCTTGGATCATCTTGATCTTCTCGGTCGTTTGTTGCACAATCTCCGGTCCAAGCATCACACTTTCTCCCGATTCAAACCAACACAAAGGTGTTCTACATCTTCTCCCACACAACGCTTCAAAAGGTGCCATACCAATGCTCGAATGAAAACTGTTGTTATACGTAAACTCAACCAATGGTAAGCAAGCTTCCCAACTCACTCCTTGTTCCAAAATACGCGATCTTAATAAATCCCCCAATGATTGAATCGTCCTCTCCGACTGACCATCCGTCTGCGGGTGATAAGCAGAACTCATCCGTAACTTAGTCCCCAACGCCTCTTGCAAACTCTCCCAAAACCTTGAAGTAAAACGGGGATCTCGATCTGATACAATACTCGACGGTATTCCATGCAATCTCACGATTTGCTCGACATAAATCTCAGCCAACTTCGGTACTAGCATACCGGTCTTGATAGCTATGAAATGAGCAGACTTCGTTAACCTGTCGACAACTACCCAAATCATATTGTTACCTTTCGACGTCTTCGGCAAAACGCTTACAAAATCCATCGCAATACTATCCCATTTCCACTCTGGAATAAACATAGGTTGCAATAGCCCCGACGGCTTCTGATGCTCCACCTTGGACTTCTGACAAGTCAAACACGCGAAAACAAACTCGGCGATCTCCTTCTTCATCAATCTCACATCCGACTTTTGCTTTTCAACAACTTCTTCAAGAAAAACATTCGTCAACTTCAACATTCCTAGCTTCACGCTTTTGGTTGTCCTTTCACAAACCAACTGAGGTCTCTAAACTCTTCAATCAATATTAGTTCCTTCGCCATCAGAGACGACACATGCAAAGACTTCCTACTCAACGCATCGGCTACCACATTAGTCTTACCCGGATGATAACTCAACTCGAAATCATAATCCTTAAGAAATTCTAACCATCTTCTTTGCCTCATGTTGAGTTCCTTCTGATCAAACAAGTACTTCAGACTCTTGTGATCGCTGAAAATCTCGAATCTTGATCCATACAAGTAGTGCCTCCAAATCTTGAGAACAAACGCAACAGCAGCTAGCTCCAAATCATGCGTAGGATAGTTCCCCTCATGAATCTTCAGCTGTCTTGATGCATAAGCAACGACTCCTTCGGATTCGGTAAAATTAGACCCATCTTCGACGCTCGGCATGTTCCTCTTCCGTCTTCGAGTATACCAAAATATCGTCTATGAAGACCACCACGAATCGATCCAAAAAGGAATGAAATATACGATTCATATATTCCATAAACACTCCAGGTGCATTAGTAACTCCAAAAGGCATAACAGCATACTCGTAGTGACCATACCTTGTCCTGAAAGCAGTCTTCGGTATATCCTTCGCCTTAACTCTTATCTGGTGATATCCCGATCTCAAATCAATCTTGCTGAACACACAGGCTCCCACTAACTGATCCATCAAATCATCTATCCTCGGAAGTGGATACTTATTCTTGATAGTTGCTTTATTCAACTGACGATAATCGATGCACAGACGCATACTGCCATCTTTCTTCTTTACCAACAGGACCGGCGCACCCCACGGCGATACACTCGGTCTTACAAACTTCTTCTCTAACAATTCTTCCAATTGTTCCTTCAACTTCTCTAGTTCAGCAGCTGACATACGGTACGGCGCCATTGAAATTGGACTAGTGCCAGGTACGATGTCAATTGCGAATTCAACCTCTCTCTCGGGTGGTAAATCCAAAATGTCATCTGGAAAAACATCTGGGAAATCACGCACCACCGGCAACGCATCAACCTCCATCTTCTCTTCCACTCTCAACGAAACAAACATAGCAAACACGTCCTCTTGAGCCTTCACGGATCTTACCACTTCTCGACAACACATGAGCTTCGAACACAACTCTGGCTCCGGTCTTGGAAATGTAACCGTCCTCTCACCGCAGTTGATATGAACCCGATTAAATTCTAACCAGTTCATACCAAAGATAACATCTATTCCGCTCAACGGAATGCAGACTAAATCCATACCAAAGAGTCGATCATACATAATGACTGAACAATCAACACATACTAGAGTAGTAGATACCGAACCACTCGCAGGCGTTTCAATAACCATGCGTCCCATCATATTTTCTACTTTAAGACCCAACCTCTCAACACAATCCATAGAAATAAACGAATGGGTAGCACCCGTATCAATAATAGCAGACAAAGGAGTATTATTGATAAAGCATGTACCTCTGATCAAGTTGTCCGCCTTCGCGTCACCACCATCAAAAGCAAACACCTTCCCTCCAGCCGCTCTAGGCTTCTTACACACGTTGCTCTTATGACCCTCTTCTTTGCAATTGAAGCACACAATACCCTTCTTGCACTGATCAGTTTTGTGGTTTGGATCACCACACTTGAAACATTTTCCACCATTCTTCGGGCATTCAAAGAAACGATGACCCGGTTGTCCACACTTGAAGCAATTCCTATTACCTCCAAACTTGTTACCACTACTCCCACCTTCATCAGGTTTCTTTCCACTTTTGCTATACGGTTTACCTCTAGCCATGTCCTTTCCTCTCTTCTCATTTGCGGCTTTGTAGTAATTGGCTTTAGCTTTACCATCCTTATCACATATTCGGCTCTTATTCACCAACATCGGAAAATTTCTGATCTCGCTAAACCCAATCAACTGCTTGATATCCGGCCTCAGCCCATTTTCAAATTTCACACACTTGTCTTCCTCAGCTTCCACCGTGTTGTAATGAGGAGCAAAACAACACAAATCTTCAAACTTGGCCGCATACTCAGAAACAGATAAACTTCCTTGCTTGAGCTCCATGAACTCAATCACCTTACGATTCCTCTCGTCTGCCGGAAAATACTTGGTTAAAAACTCTCTCCGGAAACGAGCCCAAGTAACTAAAGCTCCACCAGCTCCTAACCTCTGACTAGCGTTTCCCCACCAATGATCAGCTTCATCATGGAGAACATACGCCCCCAGCAACACCTTATGCGCATCCAGACAACGCATAGCCCCAAAAATTCTCTCAATCCCTTCCAACCAAGTCTGAGCTCCATATTTTATAAACGAGGAATTAAAATTTAAAACTAATTATTTTGAATAATATAAATACATATTTTAGTTTAAAAAAGTTAATTTAATATCCTAGTAAGCATTTGTCCCACTACATAGGACATAGGACCAAAGAAAAGTAATGGCTTTATTGGCACAAAGTGGCGGCCACAGTCAACCGACCAAACCGCCCTCTTCTTTTGTGCATAACAAATATGAATGACGACTAGTACTACTGTCTTTTCTTGGAACCAATCGAATGCTACACGCAAGATGTCATGCCTATTGCCATATCTACCCACCTCCCCTAATCAAGTTATGAGGGTGTTTTACACTTACTCTCTTGGCCCGTTAACTTTCGAGAGTTAACTATGATTGTTAACTTTCGAGAGTTAACTATGTTGAATCAAAATGAGTTTTGTATAATGTCTAGTTTTGATGATAACAAAGTATAAAATAATCTTAGTTTTGAAGTATAAAAGAACAATTGAATATGTTAATGTGTGTTCAAATATTTATGACCATATAATTAAATTCAAAGTATTAAATCATGTTTTGATTGTGAAAGAACAAGATTTTGAATACTTAAGAGCATTTTGAATTTTGAGAGAAGCTGAATTTCTGGACCAGACTCTGAAGGATACAAAACTGTAGGACTCATACCCTGAAGACCTGGGGTTGGACTCTGAAGAAGTGAAGCTTCTGAAAGACTCAGACTCTGAATGCCACGTCAGCATCAGAAGACTCTAACTAGTTTTGTCATCTTTTGAAGAGGTCATTATAAGACTTAGATAGTACACTTTGTCCTCTTCTGACCACGTGCAGAAACAAACAAAGAACTTCAAAGAAAATTGAAATGGAACTAATAATGCATTTGGAACTAAATGAATTTCAAATGACATTTCGACGACATTAACAATATCAAGAAACATTCCAACGTCTATGATCAAGCTTCTCAAGGACTCAAAGTAATGCGCTGACACCTCTTCAACGTCTCCCATATTTCTCTCTATATAAGAAGTTGAAGACTTGAAGAAATTAACAAGGAGCTGTATATTTTGAAAGTGTTCTTACTCTGTCAAAATCAAAAGCGCATATACACTGAGAATTTGTTACAAACTTTATATCTTAAAAATTCTAAAGTCTTAAGAGTCTAACTCTGTTTTGTATTGCTTACACCTTTGATTGTATATCAAATGTAAAACTCAAACAATTTTTTATTTGATTAAGTTGGATTGTAGAAGTCTCTTGCTTTTATGCTTGAGAATTGAAAGTCTCTTTATTGTGTGCTTGAGCATTTGAAGTCTCTTGCTCTGTGTGTGTGTTTATTTTATCCGATGCACTCAGAACCTGTCTCAGACTCTGAACTGAACCTTGTTTAGCTTCAGACTCTCATGAGTTCATAAACACTTAGAAAAAGTTTGAAAAAGCCAACACAATTCAACTCTCTTCTTGTGTTTTTCTCACTTTCAAACTCGTCTTTGAAAACATAAAAAATATCGTTTGAAAATTATCTTTTGAACGGTTTGCACACTTACAAAGAGGTAAAAGAGCAACCATCTCATCACTTTACCAAAATCATCAAGCTTTCAATCTAGGAGTTCATCATTTTGAATTTCTTTTCTGTACGCAATCATATTGAAAATTTATTCTTTAAAATCGTAAGAGTTTGCTAATTTAAATCTTAAATTTTTGAAATAAATCCTTTATTTTTTGGTATAAAAGAGGGTCATATAGGCCTATGCCAGAAAATTAAAGCTCTAATCCATTTATAAGGATGTAAGCCCGGAAAATAACATTAAAAATAGCTCTATAGAACTCACTTGACGGACCCTCCAAACTAGTACACAATTTAAAGAAGTTTAAAATAGGCCAAAGTTTGTAAGTCAACCAACACATCAGTTTCCCTCCTTTTAAGTATGACGAAATTAAACACATTAATCCAAAGTCAAAATATTGCGAATACACTAAACCAAAATAAAATGTATGATTACCAAAACAAGGTTGTATGACTGTTGAAAATCATCTTTATATATAGAGTTATCTCTCCACGCCCACAAGAACCAACAAGGACTCATGGAAATAGTCTTTGTGCCCGCCATAATAGCTTAATTCCCAAGCTTGTTGATGTTGTTGAAAATCCAGTATTTGCAATCAAAAGAGAAGAAATTACAGATAAATTAGATAGAACCAAATGGAGCCATACTTTAGTAGCAAAGACACAGTCCCACAACACATTGAGGGTAGTTTCATAATCTCTAACACTTGGATGATAATTTGGTAGTTACTGTAGTGCCTCCCTAACCCATAATATCATGAACATCATCGCCAGTGAGGCAGGGGCGGACCTGGACTTCCACTATTAGTGGGGCAATTTTTTTTGTCAAATGATTAAATAATACAAAATTTAATAAGAAGTTATATTAAAAGTGGTTGTAGCAACCAAAATTACAAAACAAATGCTCTATTTTCCATTATAGTATGTCAAAAACATGAACAAGACCTACACGCCAAGTTGGATTTTTTTTTAAGCCTTTGGGAAAATGAGGAATTGTTTCTTTAGGAAACTTTTATTTGCCATTGAAGATCTTCAAAATGGTCAACGGTGCAATGTTGGATTCTGGCTATGGGATTGCTTCAAGAACAATGATGTTCAAAAATTCTTTTATTTGCCATTATTAACTGCCTCGGAACAGGGGTGAGTTTGGATGCTGTTACAAGTAAGTCATCTATTTGTATATCTTTTAGTCATTTTGCATGAATTTTAAGATATTGATTTATTGGCAAAAATGAGAGACAAAAGTTGGGTGGAATGGGTTACACTTTTCTTGTTAATGTTGGATATGAAAATCTTCCTCTTTTTTGTTCGTATTGTCAAAGTATTAGCCACCCTTTTTCTACTTATAAACATAATATAATTAGTCTAAAACATGATAAATTTTACATGAAAAAAATGGGCCTGGACTGGTGTGGCACCTGCCACAGCAGGCCCAGTCCAGGTCCGCCCCTGCAGTGAGGGCTGGTAACTTTAACGTTGGCAAACCAACGAAGATGGCTTTGAAGTTGGTTGACCAATCAATTACTTACCCATATGAAGTGATGGAGGATGTGTTCGTTAAAGTGAAGGACCTATGATTCCCTAATGATTTTGTGATTTTTGACATGGAAGAAGATACTATAGTACCTCTTGTAACACCCTAACCCTTAACCGCCGATTATTAACTTTAATAAAACAAAACGTTAAGGACATAGGAAGTTACAACATTAAGAAAAACAATTTTCAAAAACATCAACGGAAATCAAAACATATTTGATTCACAAACACAGCAGCGGAAGAATAATCATCACAAAGCTTATAAGCAAGCATGCATATAATATACAAAAATATATACATAGTTTTCAAAGGTGGCACTGTCTACATCAGAGACAAATGTCAAGTTAATACACAACAAAAGATTACCCCAAAACGTAGTGTTACAACCATCAGAGCACTAGACTCTATCTAGGGTACATATCTAAACTCAAAAGATAAAGGGTAGCCAAGCTAAACCCTCACCACTACACAAGTTCTATACGACAACAGCTAATCCTCGACGATATGCTCGTCTTCCTGAAAATCTGGATCCCCAAAGATCCAGCACATAACATGAAACAGAGAGTGTTAGTAAAGCATAATCAACACAATATAAACAACACAAAAATAAGTAGGGTACTTACACTTTACCCATCATGCATATTCTAACTCACGCACATGCATCATCATTTATCGTCAAACATTTATTCATTAATTTACAAGTACTCAAAAGATATTAACACTTTAAGCAATTAAGTCAACAGATGGAAATTATCAATCATCAATTACCATGCACACATAATTCCTCAAACGCAAAATTCATCAATAGCAATTACCACTTAACAACCATTATGCACACATCCTTCCTAAAGTGCACACTAATGTCAAGTAGAATGTATGTTCCTAAAATGCACTCTAATGCATGTGGTACCAATTTCCTGCTCAGCATTTAGAGTCATGGCGGACTATTGGATAAACTTATATCCCTTGTGTACCTCTCATTCGCCATAAAGACAAACGTACACTTGACCAACCGAAGCTGGATTCCTTCTGCACCTCTCATCCGCCATAAAGACAGTCGTGCATATGACCAATAATAATTGGATTTCATTCTTACCCATAAAGAGCATACATACCATCATGAAATGCATGTATGTTCACTTAGCAATTATTGATATTTACATCTACATATGCTCAAATATGTGTGTACACTACCAATACTCATGTTAACTTCAACAAGTAGGCACTCATGGCCAATCATAATACAAACATGTATAATTCATCAAACATGGTTCACAACATCATCAACAACATCATACTAAACCAAAACTCCAAATAAACATAAATGTTTCTAAGGTAAATAAAATCCTTTAGATACCATGTCAATTCAATTATATTCATCAATTTCCACACATCAATTTATACTATTATCAAACACAAAACCCCTTTCAAAATAATTAAATAATTTGATATACAACAGTGCCGTTTTCTTGAACAATTGCTCTTTAGAAGCATTAAGAATGAGTTAAAAATAGTGGGCAAGGTTTCCAAAACATATTATGAGAATGCAGTAGCAAAAAGTCACCCCCGCGCGCACCAAGACCCCCAAAACAGCCCAAATGAGTGTGATATTCTGGCTTGGTCGCTACAAGCGCAGATCCGTCGCTACAAGCGCAGACAGACAGAACCTGGTCGCTACAAGCGCCCAGTTGGTCGCTACAAGCGCAGGCTTGTCGCTACAAGCGCAGATCCGTCGCTACAAGCGCAGACAGACAGAACCTGGTCGCTACAAGCGACAGCCCGTCGCTACAGCGACCGTGACAGCACAGTTATGTGTAAAAATGTGATTTTTCACCATTTTAGCCCATTCAAGGTTACCCAAAGTTCCAGAACTTGTTAAAAAACGATTTTCCATCATAAAACATCATTTAAAAACAATCACAAACAAGGATTGCATCTAGCAAAGAAATTAGGGTTCAAAACAATAACTTTTCATAAACTTTTCTTATGAACTCACAACACAATAACTCCAACAAATCATGTTAACAACATCAATTAACATTCAAGCAAGCAAAACATAATCATTAACAACTTTAAAACATAAAAACTTTCTAACAAAACCTAGACAAAGTGAGGAGAAGTTTGGGATGGAGAAATAGACATTCTCCCCTTCTCAATCACTTGTAATCAAGCAATACTAACTCTCTTACCTTGGAATGATGATTCTAAACTCAAGCTCTTCCTCTTGTTTCACTTGCTCTTGCCCTAGCTCTCTTGCTTTCCTTCTCCTTCTCTTCTCACGTTTTCCCTCTTCTCAAAAGATAGTGAATAGTGATTCCAAAAAGTCTTTGTTAAACTCTTATAACCCAATCCAATCAATCTTGGCCATCCATCCTTACTAACCATCATGGACCAATCCTAGCCCTTCAACCCAATCCAAGCTCACTACTCTCATCCACATAGGATCATTACTACTCATAAGCCCAATACTATTCCTCTTCTTGGCCCAATTCGCCCAAAACTCTAAAAACTTGATTTCGAACTTATCCTCGCGCTAAATAATTATTTCTCGATTACTAGAAAATATATTTAAATGCAAATCCATAAAATAAAATATATAAAAATATAATATACGAAAATAGGGTCGTTACACCTCTACTTCTTGGAAGACCATTCTTGATAACCGCTAGACCAAATCTAGATGTTGTGCTAGGTGGGAGCACACTAAGATCTCAAAATGAGCACTACAAGAAAAGAGGTTTTTAGAGTCAGATTTTAGCGTCGGCCCCCGACACCGACGCTAATAGCGTCGGCCTAGCATCGGCCAAGCCTACACTATGTCACATATCCCAAATTTGTCTTACTGAAAAATTATAGCGTCGGCCTAGCCGACTCTAAAATTGCAACACTAGTATTTTCTTTATTTTATTCAATGAGCTAGCATGGGTCCATCCGACTCTAAACCAATTCATTTTCATTATCACTCCCACCAATTCATTTTCATTCTCCCTCCTACAATTTCATTCTCCCTCCCACAGCTCCAAACCCTAAAACCAAATTTTATTCTCCACCAAAACTCAAAAAGCCCTCCAACATTTCAATTGAATAGGTTTCTTTTCATTTTCCCCTCTTCTCTCGTTTTCCCTTTTCACTTTTCCCTCTTTCAATTTCAAGATCTTCCCTTTCCTCTTGTCTCTTCCAATTCGTTTTCCCTCTTATCTTTAACCACCCAACCCTATTCAACCACCGTCATCCACAATTCAAACCCTATTAATCTCTAACCATTGAACCCTAAACCCATCTCTCTCCATCAACCAACCTCTTTGTTCACTAAAGACTCATCTCTCACAGATAAACTTCAATTTCCATTTTGATAAAATTAATTTACTTTAAAACTAAATTAACTCATGTATGATTCAATTTGAAGAAGCTAACTCTAGAATTGAAGACACGAAAGATTTCTCCCTTCTTCAAACCCTAGAATTGAAGGAAGAAAGAGTTCTCTCTTGCTCTCGTTGAATTTGTCTTCCGTGAATGTCGACCGTTCCAAGGTATCTTCTTTTTGCCCTCTTTGTGATGCTTCTGTCAACTTGTGTTGACTAAATTCATGTACCTTTATTTGATTTCAGTTGATATTCACTTTCAATCTCAATTCATTTATTTTTTTTAAGTGTTTTTATCAATGCTTAACACAATATTGAACCCTTATTAGAAAATAACATATCAAGGCTTAACAATCTGTTTTTTTATTCTTAGCTTAAACCAATCTTACCATTCTTAGGTTAAACCATATCAATTCACCAAAAAAAAAAAAACTTAATCCATACCAAGGCTTAATATTTATGTTTTAGAAGTTAAGGTTTTCGTTTTATGTTTTGTAGTATTTTTTACTTGCTGTTCTGATATGGTGAGATTGTGGAAATTTTCAAATCTCTGCTATATATACACATATGTTTGTAGTGAGAGATCTTAGTTTTCATTAATGACCAAAGTAATGTTATCTGTCCAAAGCATTTGCTCGAATTGGGTAATCCCAATGGAGTCTTCTCTGTCTCCCTCATGAACTATAATTATTAAACTATTTGTAGGAAACACTTCGCAGTCACTTTAGTAGCAAAGAGTCCACATGTAGAATCTTTAGCAAATGGAAGCCAACAATGAAAACTAAGAGGTAAACTTCTAGTTATTGTGGTTAAAAATGGTACAAAGATTGAATGTCAGATATGCTAGTAAGCTATGGTGACAATGTGGTTGTATTTGGGCCTGACTACAAGTTAAAAGATTCTATTTTTTTTTTCAAAATTATTATGTGCTAGTTATATAAGTAAAATGTAAAATATAGTGGCCGGCTATGAAGTAAATTATTAGAGCATTTTTTTAATGAAATAAATTGTTCAAGTCAGATAGACATGTATGTATTTTGATTCTTAATTTAGATTTTTCATAAGTAAATTAATATGTATGTAGCAGTGTCGATGTCCTATATTTTTTACATTAACGGTGTTGACGTGTCCATGTTAATGTTGTGTCAGATGTCCGTGTTTTATAGGTGGACTAGCTATAAACACAACGATGTTGGACTGCTACAAAGTTATTTTAAGACATTTGAACCTGAAGTTTCAGTTCAAGTCATGAACTGATCCATTGTGGGATAACTCATCATTGTCTTTCTTCGGTATATATGTCATTTTCAATGTAAGTGCTAACTTAAAAAAACTAATAAATTACTATGCAACACATATTGACTATGGAATAGAATTATAATCACACTTATCACACTTGCTATGCCGTTCATTTCTTGTTTCCAGTACACTTAACTTCCTAAAATGCAGTGTTCAGTTTGGAACAGGCGTGAAAGCATTTGAGTATGTTGCATATGCAGCTTTTACAGTTAGCCTTTAACAATTTTTTCTTTCATATTTTTCTCCTTTTTTGTGTTGTAAGCTTGTAATATCTATGAAGTTTGTGTCTGTTGCACACATGGCATATAAGTTATAGGAGAGCTACCTGAGAGAGTTACAAGTTACGAAGGCGTGTAATATAATTACTTCACCATATAGGTACTTTGATCTATACAAGTTGTGGCATGATGTATTATAATTACGTTGTTTTTGTTTTCCTCTTTTTCTTTGTGTATCTATCATGTAGAGACAAATGTGACAAGTTTTCTTGGCTTAGGGTGTGATACTATGTATTGTGTTCAGTCTTACATTTACATATTAGCTACTTTCACTTGTTTGTGACAACAAGTAGAAATAATGATCTAGAGTCCTCTAGAAACTGGTCTGCAGTCAAAGTTGGTTTGGATAGTTCTAAGTTATAAATTATTATTGATATATAGTTGATTTATAATTTGTTTAAAGTTTAAATTGGAGTATGAGAGTTTCATGAGACTTTTCGACAACCTCTTGGAAATTCACTCATGATTGGCCATCAATGTTTTTTAATTAATATGTAAGCAATTATTTAGGTAAGGTTAGTCATTCCCTGTTGCGGCTTAATCTCTTGATTCCAAATTTTCCCTTTCCATAGGAAAAACCTAGGTACTTATTTATCTAAATTATGGGCTTGTTTATAGATCATTCATTTACGGTTGTGATTTTGAATTGTGTTCGGAAAGGATGAACTATTATGGGCTGGTTCATTTATAGTTTATGGTTTAGCTTATGTGAATGTGTTTATTTACTTATTGTGTTACTGGTATTGATTGATTTGTTGAATGTAAAAGAATCAAAAACAAGGAGTGGAGTGTTTGTACCTCCTCCTGGTTTTCAATGAAACTGGTTGTTCTCGTCTACGTTTGCGGTTCAAAGATACCTTGTACTTAGATGCCTTAATTTAGTGAAGATGCCTTAATGTCAATAAATGTTGCCAAGCAATTAAGTACTTAGATTTGCTGGAAATGACAACATTGTTACTTGAGTGAAAGTTGCTCAATTTACTTCCATTGATGTTTCTGACCATATTATGTGTACAGGTGGTAATGCAGATTATGATATGGATATGCACCAGAAAGAGCAACTTCATGACAATGCTTCACCAATGATGCAATCTCAGCATTTCTCTGTGAGTGACATGTTATAAAAGATCTAAAAGTCGTATTGCATAGAGATCCATGTTTATAATATTAATAGGCTGAAGTGCTCATTTCTCAATTTTCCATGCTTTCATTCAGCAGATGGGGAGGTCTGTTGGTTTCAGCTTGGGGGGAACATATTCATCCCATCGTACCCAACCGCAACAACACAATCCTTCAGTCAGCAGTGGCAGTGTCTCGTACTCATCTGTAAATAATCAAGATCTTCTCCATCAACATGGATCATATATTTTTCCATCTCATTCTGCCTATCAGTCACAGGTCTGCAACTTTTCTACTCGGAATGGAGGCGCTTATTATTTTTTTTTTTTTATGAAATCCTTTTTCAATGTAGGGCCTGCTTAAACTAAAATGATGTAATCCTCTCTGAAACAAGTATTTCTGACATTCAAATCACTTTGATTTTGGTTTAGACTAGCGGACCTCCTGGCATTGGATTAAGACCTTCAAATTCTCCAAATGCAGTTTCTGGTATGGTTTCATATGACCCGCTCATCCAGCAATATCAACAGCAAAAGAACCAATCCCAGTTTCGTCTTCAAATGCCATCTCTAAATCAGTCTTTTAGGGATCAGGGCATGAAGTCTATGCAAGCTGCACAACCTACACCAGATCCATATGGTTTGCTTGGCCTGTTAAGTGTAATCAGGATGAATGATCTTGACCTGGCATCTCTTGCTCTTGGAATTGATCTTACAACCCTTGGCTTAAACTTGAATTCATCAGAAAATCTTCATAAGACTTTTAAGTCTCCATGGTCAGAAGAATGAGCTAAGGGTGATCCAGAGTTTAAAGTGCCACAATGTTATTTCACCGAACAACCACCTGCTCTACACGTGAGTTTTGACATTATGTTTTATAATTTCATTTTCCTATCATGAAACCTTTTCTTTGGGCTAATTGTCTGTTGCATGTTGCAGCAAGGTTATTTTTCAAAGTTTTCGGTGGAAACATTGTTTTACATATTTTACACGTGCTTTTCAAATATGAATCTTGCTTTCGTATTGACTTGTTTGGTACTGTAATTTAATATAAATTTCTCTTTTCTGCAGCATGCCCAAAGACAAAGCACAATTATATGCTGTAAACGAGTTGTATGCCATTTTCTTCAATCCTTCCTTTTTTGGTTGTTTTAACTGAAAACCTTTCTACTTTGCTTTAAGAAGAGGTAATTTTCTTTCTTTTTTTTTGTTTAATTCTCCTTTGGACTAGAATCTTATACTGCATATAGGTGGTAATAATTGTTCCCATTATTTAATCTTTGACTCTTAGCAATGGTTCAAAGCTTGTATATTATGTATTCACTATGCAGTGAAGTAGAAAATCCAAGTGTGGTTATTTTGACAGGGGTACTTACCAGATAGGGATCCTCTCCATATCTCAAAGGAAATGGAGAGCTCTATTACTCATAGTTTTGGATTTTTAAAGACACATTTCTCAATGGTGACATAATTAGAATTTTATACATCCCAAAACCTTAGTAATGGAGTTCTCCATTTCTTTTGAGAAATTAATGATCTCTACTCGTACTCAGCTTTTGAATCAAAGAGTATTCCTTTGATGAATATACAGTGCTTCTTTAGGACATAATGCTCATTTGACTCAAGTTTGGGATACTTTCTGAAATAGTCAAAATCACAATAGTATTAATTATGCTAAAAATATAAATTGCATAAGAATAAGATGCCTAAATATTATTTATGGGTGAAAGATAAAAATATACAAAACAAATATTAATCAAGTATCATGAAATCCTAATCAAATAAGAAATCTTAGACATAGTATTTCCTTAAAAACATATTTTTCTAAAATTTCTAAAAACAACACAATTATGCCAAAATAATTTATTTTAGATAATACAAATTATAGAGGGTATTTGATTTTGGAAATGTTTGTAACATGACTAATGCAAATTCAACACCTGAATTTTGTGCCTCAAATTGGCCTGTACGAGTTTTAGTATATTATTACAAACTGCTCAACACAAATGATTTATCCCCATGAATGGCAGCACTCTGATTTCTGCTAGTGCTAAGTCTACTCCATCTTTTTCTTCAACTTATCGTAGAAATTTGCACTTCAGGTTCTGCACTTAAGACGTCATCTACATATTCTGAAGAGATGTCAAGAGGGTAAAGTAGATGAGGATCTTGGTGCTTCTACACAAATGAGTTTTAGTATGTTGTTTGGCATGATTGAAATATCGCTTAAGTAAAGAGAGTTGCATATTATGCTAGCTCTTTTCTGGTTTTCTGCAGCAGGTTTCCTCTGTTGAATTGTTCGGTTAACCGGTAGGCCGCGTGACTGGACGTGGGAGCTTTTCTTGGGTGCTTCTGCCTCAGGTTTTAGGTGATGTGGCTGCAGTTTTTCTTGGTGGCTGCAGTTTCGTTTCTGCACTTGTTTTCTGCTATGCTTTGGCCTGCCCTGCAACATTTTTGTTGGTCTAATTAGGACTGGTTGAAGCTGTTTCATTCGGTTTAGAGGGAGTCACCTTCTTCTATTTTTCCTGAAACTAGCAGACCCCTTTTTATTTGATTTTTTTAAGGTTAACTACATTTTGTTTTGACTCACTGGTATAAGTTTTGGGTCGGTTTGTTTGGTGCTGTTAGCCCATATTTTTATGAGCTAAGAATATGCTCTAAATATGCATTAAATGCTGAAGGGAATCTTGCAAAGATTCTGTTTAATCGAAGAACAAAAAGAATCCTGGAATTGTTCACAGGTTCGAAAAGATATTAACAAATACAAGGCTAAGGCAAAGAAGGAGGACTTCGAACCAGAAGGCAGATCGAACAAGCGTGTGATCGAATCGAAGCAACAAAGTTCTGGACTTAGCACAATTCTGACAAACTTTCACAACACTTAGTTCGACTTCGAAAGATACAACCGTTCTAAGGAGCAGTTAAGTGCATGCAGGGTGTACGTGGCAGGACATTTGGCAGTAGTATAGTGTTCGACCGTTAGGGCAGTTTATTTTCGAAAGTCTATATATAGTAGTTTTTTAGTCAGAAAAAAGGTCGCGATTCATTTTATACAAAATCCTTGTAAACTCAAAGTACCCACGCTATCGAGAGAAACGAGTGAAATGGGATCCAAGTATGAATCTGTGAACCATCTTTCTTCTGTAAAACATATTTTACAATTCAATGCAATTTACTTTTTCATGAAATATATCTTTTAAGCACTTTAAAGTTTCATGCAAAGTTTAACGTTTCTCATTTAAATTCTTTAAATTTCTGTTTCGATCGAAACACAGTATTTATTAAATAGGAACTTATTTTCCTTGATTTTTGCAACCCAAATAACTTTTATCTTTAATTCTCAACAAAACTACACTAAAATGTTTATGCGTAATGGACATTCATATAATTTAAAAATTCAAACAAAGCACTATGCTCCTGAGATTCACTAGTTGGTCTCGCAAGCAATTAGTTTAGACTAGCGGTTGTTTACCAAATTTCAGTGTAAACAAATTGGCACGCCCGGTGGGACCTGTGCTTTAATTGAATTTTTTTTTTATCAAAAAAATATTTTCGTTTGGATTTGCAAATTGCTATTTGTGCATTCTTTCTGGAAATTGCGTTAGTGCATGTTCTTGAGGAGTGGGAAAAAACTCCCTGAAATGGTTAGACCACCACCCAGAAATACAAACACAAATAATATGGAAAATGCAAATGTGAATGATAATAATGTGTCAGCGCCTTCAAGCGCGTTGAACACTTCGAATGTGACTGGAGCGACCATTTCCGCTCCCAGTTCTTCGACATTGGGCGTTACTATGCCTATCATTGCATCAACAACGATGCCCTTTACCACTGCAGGCCCTGCAGTTTCGATACCCGAAAACGTAGGGAGCCAGCCATCCCCAGCAAGAGGAGGAGGCACAATAGGTTCTACGTTCAGTATGCCTTTTTCACAATATACGAATCAAGGCAACAGTAGGAATATACCATATGGTATGCCTACAACGCTGATGCAAGGGCTACAAACCAACCCTTCATTATATTCAGAAACTGTGCCTGGCGTTTATTCGCCTACAAACCAACGATTGGCCTCCAGTTCTGTTAATCGAAATGCAGTGCCATCATTAACTAATACATCCTTGATGTCTTTAAGGCAACAAATGGATGAAAGTAATCATGATATGGTTAATATGTTGACACAACAAATTGGTACAGTATTTAATCCTTTGATACAAAATACTAACCAGTCTTATCAATTGTTGGCCACCCAGATGGGTAGAATGGCTGATTTCTTTGGGGCTCCACATGTCCCTAATCAACCAGTCCCTCAGATCCAGAATCTAGCACCCATCCAAGTACCAAATAATGCTATGGTGCCTATGCCCAATAACGTAGTGGTACAGCCTAATCAGGGACAATTACAAATGGGTCCAATCGAACCATACGCTCAACCACAAGTACAAATGAAATCGAAAGGCATAAATAAATGAAACTAGCATATATCAATGAGTGACAAAAAATAAGTTTGATACCTCGAGCAGGGAGCTTCGAACGAATGTTCTCAATGATTGGCTGAGAAAAGCCACTTTCCAGTATGGAGATCATAGCTTTGGTATCTCCCACTGAATGACCAGAAAAATGCTTCCCCCACCATCTCGTGAATTCTGTGGTGCAGAAGAATGAAGCACTGTATTCGAATGGGTGTAATTCGAACAGGAGCTCTTCAGATGACTTCAGAAATTTCTTGTAAAGTTTATCTGAAAGGTTAGCTCCCCTCAAAAAGTGTCTGGGATCTGAGAACATACCTTTGGGTCGAAGTTGAGAAAACCCAAACTGCCTTGACACTAGATGAGGTTGGTACCCAACCAAACCTAGGTAGTTCGATTTCACCCCAGTCCTACAGGAAAGTATGGAAGGATATAAGTATGCTGACCATACTTCGTTTACTTCATCTTCATTGTCTGGATTAATGGTGGGGAAATCTTCCGTAAACCAAGATGGACCAAATTGTCTCTTATGGAAGGGGGCATGTTGTGGAAGGAAGTGTTTGAAGTCCAGGAAGATTTGCATATATGTGAGAAAGAGCCTCTGTGGGCTCTGGCCTAAGATCCTGGGCATCAGGCGAAGTGCCCTTTGCCCCTCAATAGAACGATTTGCAACTTCTTCGACGTAATCTTCTGGGATGAACAATCCCATTTCCTTCTCGAAAGTGGCATTAAGCCACAGTTGAAGAAGCCACATTGGGCCAGACACCAGGAAGGAAGAACCATCCTTCGACTTTTTCAAGTCATCGCAGGCCTCCCCAATCGAATCATAGAGGACGGCCAGCAAGAGTTTACCGAGCCCAAATGCCCTGCCTTCTCCAATTTGCTGGGCCATAGGAATAAATCTCTTCGCCACTTGCAGAGATTTCGAACAAAAAAACAAAGTGCGACAGCCACAGGGTTAGGAATGCAACATGTTCTTCGAAGGATACTTCATCGTCATCACCCCTGTTCTCAGCTATGTATTTGGCAAAAGTTGCCTCTTTAAAGTCAACTTTGATATCATCATTAGTGATGGTAGGGTCATAAGTATCCCCAGTAGGCCTAAGGCCTGTAAGAGCAGCTACATCGAAGAGGGTTGGAGTAAGCATCCCACAGGGAAATTGGAACGTATTGGTAGAGCTCTCGAAGAAATGTAGAGCAGCAATAATCATCTCTGGTCGATATTCTGGACCAGTTCTTGAAAATTGGATAAGGTCGAAAATTTCGTGTCTTTTCCAAAACTCTCCGTAGTCTTTTTCGACTCGATCAAGCCAAGAAATATAATCTAGATTGCCTACGTAAGGAGCTGATCGAAATAGCTTACTTGGTTTGCTTAGAAAATTGAAGTTGTATGGGTCACTTAAGAAGATCCTGGGTTCACAAGTTGTGAACGAGGGGAATACCTTGTCCATAGCCTTCGATAAAGCTGACTGGTCTGGAAAAGGCCCACCAAAAGCGTAAGTACGGCCGCCCACAGAAAATGGGATCATTACGTTCACCTCCCAGATGGCTTTCTTTGCGGCGTCCCGATGAGGTTCGGGTACCATATCTTTGCCATTATCATTTGTGATAGCGCTTGGCCATCTTCCAGCTATGGGAACTTCTTGATCTTCTGAAGACATTTTCGAAGAGGAAGATGAACAGTTACGAAAAAGGGTTTTGGATGACGAACTGTTTGAATCAAAGCCAATGATTCTGAGGAGAGAGTTTCTTTACTAGAGATTAAGAAACGAACGATTATGGAAGGAAACAATGGATTGGTTTGATTCGTAAGGAGTTAAGAAGATTAAGAAGCGAAAAGTGAAAAAGCAAGAACTCAGAAAACTGTCGTACTGGAAAAGTTCTTCAATGGCCGTTTCTGGCCTTTTATAGGGTTACTTTTTCATTTTTTAAAAAAAAAAAATCTGTCAAATCAAAATCACTTCGACTTCCCAGTGTGACACGTGTCCCACTTTTACCTAGAAAGTTGGAACTCATGATGATAGTGGGAATCGAGGTGACAGTTATACAGAAAAACGTGTCATCATGACGTCGTTTAAGTAAACGTGGCCCATTAGCTTTCGAGAAATGGCGCCATAAACTTGTTTCAAATAAAAACAACCCGCCGTTTCAGTTTCGTTAGAGTCGAAACTTGTAATTTCTCATTCGACGCGTAAGGTTACAGTGTCGAAGTTTCATTGTTCGAATCGAATTTGGAGATAGAAAGCAATAGGAAATGAAAAAGGCATTAGATTGCATTAAAAGTCGAAGCCAAAAATTAGGCATATTACATCAAAGATGTCGAAGCATAATGACATCGAAGATATTGATCAACATCCAAAATACATCAAAAATGGTTTATAGCCTAAATGCCTAAAGAACCTAGAAACCTTCGATCTCCAAGAAGTGAAATTCATGCAGGAACCATTTAACTTCTAAGTCGAGACGACAGTAGAGGCAGAGTTCAGTCCCATAATATTCATTGTCTGAACCAGGTAAGGGCCAGAAAATCCCAGATCTTCTCCCATGTCCTTTGCATTTCCCTGAAGCAATGCAGGTGAATCGAATGACCAAGCCTGGAGGTAGAGGCCTAATACCTCGATGAGGTCTGTATGGCAAAAAGTAGGGAAAACCTGGTCCTCCACAAGTAGATCTTCTGCATTCTGCTAGCATTTGACGATCGAAAAGATCTTTGAAAATGGGAAAAACTTCCTCCATTGAGAATCCATCTTTTGAAAGGATTTTCAGTATCATCAGTAAGTATTTTGCCCCTTCCACGCCATGGGAAGCTGCTTTGCGCAAAATACAGAGAATGCCATTCAAGTTGTTAGGTTCATCATAAAGGAGTCTTGTTGTCTCCACTAGGCTGAACGATTCGTGACCACTCTGGATCATTCGTCGCATAAAAGCAAGTTTCTCAGCAGGAGGAAAATGGTCATAGAAATACCACACACAGCTACGAGGCAAAGCCCTAAAAACTGTCTTCTTGTTCGCCAATCGACGATGAGTAACGGAAGTTGCCTTAAAGTTGAGTAAGTTTTGAGTACCAGTTGCTGCTACTTTTTTAGTAATGATGATTAGTAAATCTTCTGAAAGTTTCTCCATGATAGAGAGAAGAAGAAAGTTGGTTTTTTCTAAAGAGGTTTTTTCTGGAAAGGAAATGACAATGGGAGAAGTGAAAAGTAGATTTTGTACTCATTACTGAAGGGAAACTGAAAAGACTTGGTTGAAAAAGTTGAAAAAATTCAACCACGTGGCGAGAGGAAAACTGAAGGATCTCTGAACCAAGCCGTCGGTTACTTCTTCTAGGAGCCAAAAAATCTCCGAAAATAGTGCTGTAATAATAACTGCTTTGGGAACTGCTTGAGGTAAACGACGTCATCGTTTAAGAAGATGTAAAGTTTCCGTCGAAGGTTACAGTTTTTTCAAAAATGTCAGTTTCTCCTACATTATATTCCGTCGAACCTAACATTTTTGGGGGGCAATTTGTTAGCCCATATTTTTATGAGCTAAGAATATGCTCTAAATATGCATTAAATGCTGAAGGGAATCTTGCAAAGATTCTGTTTAATCGAAGAACAAAAAGAATCCTGGAATTGTTCACAGGTTCGAAAAAGATATTAACAAATACAAGGCTAAGGCAAAGAAGGAGGACTTCGAACCAGAAGGCAGATCGAACAAGCGTGTGATCGAATCGAAGCAACAAAGTTCTGGACTTAGCACAATTCTGACAAACTTTCACAACACTTAGTTCGACTTCGAAAGATACAACCGTTCTAAGGAGCAGTTAAGTGCATGCAGGGTGTACGTGGCAGGACATTTGGCAGTAGTATAGTGTTCGACCGTTAGGGCAGTTTATTTTCGAAAGTCTATATATAGTAGTTTTTTAGTCAGAAAAAAGGTCGCAATTCATTTTATACAAAATCCTTGTAAACTCAAAGTACCCACGCTATCGAGAGAAACGAGTGAAATGGGATCCAAGTATGAATCTGTGAACCATCTTTCTTCTGTAAAACATATTTTACAATTCAATGCAATTTACTTTTTCATGAAATATATCTTTTAAGCACTTTAAAGTTTCATGCAAAGTTTAACGTTTCTCATTTAAATTCTTTAAATTTCTGTTTCGATCGAAACACAGTATTTATTAAATAGGAACTTATTTTCCTTGATTTTTGCAATCCAAATAACTTTTATCTTTAATTCTCAACAAAACTACACTAAAATGTTTATGCGTAATGGACATTCATATAATTTAAAGAATTCAAACAAAGCACTATGCTCCTGAGATTCACTAGTTGGTCTCGCAAGCAATTAAGTTTAGACTAGCGGTTGTTTACCAAATTTCAGTGTAAACAAATTGGCACGCCCGGTGGGACCTGTGCTTTAATTGAATTTTTTTTATCAAAAAATATTTTCGTTTGGATTTGCAAATTGCTATTTGTGCATTCTTTCTGGAAATTGCGTTAGTGCATGTTCTTGAGGAGTGGGAAAAAACTCCCTGAAATGGTTAGACCACCACCCAGAAATACAAACACAAATAATATGGAAAATGCAAATGTGAATGATAATAATGTGTCAGCGCCTTCAAGCGCGTTGAACACTTCGAATGTGACTGGAGCGACCATTTCCGCTCCCAGTTCTTCGACATTGGGCGTTACTATGCCTATCATTGCATCAACAACGATGCCCTTTACCACTGCAGGCCCTGCAGTTTCGATACCCGAAAACTTAGGGAGCCAGCCATCCCCAGCAAGAGGAGGAGGCACAATAGGTTCTACGTTCAGTATGCCTTTTTCACAATATACGAATCAAGGCAACAGTAGGAATATACCATATGGTATGCCTACAACGCTGATGCAAGGGCTACAAACCAACCCTTCATTATATTCAGAAACTGTGCCTGGCGTTTATTCGCCTACAAACCAACGATTGGCCTCCAGTTCTGTTAATCGAAATGCAGTGCCATCATTAACTAATACATCCTTGATGTCTTTAAGGCAACAAATGGATGAAAGTAATCATGATATGGTTAATATGTTGACACAACAAATTGGTACAGTATTTAATCCTTTGATACAAAATACTAACCAGTCTTATCAATTGTTGGCCACCCAGATGGGTAGAATGGCTGATTTCTTTGGGGCTCCACATGTCCCTAATCAACCAGTCCCTCAGATCCAGAATCTAGCACCCATCCAAGTACCAAATAATGCTATGGTGCCTATGCCCAATAACTTAGTGGTACAGCCTAATCAAGGACAATTACAAATGGGTCCAATCGAACCATACGCTCAACCACAAGTACAACCACAAATCGAACCAAATCCAGGGATAGTCTTAGTAAATCGAAATCAAAATGCTGATGAAGTGGTTCGAAATGTCCAACAAAATAATTTAGGGGCACAAAATAACATAGCAAATTTGGTCGAAGCTATTTTAGTCCAAAACGGTTTGAATGTAGGTTTACATAGACCAAATTTTGTTTCTGCCTTGTCAGAGTATGTGCTTCAGACTGAACTACCAAGGGGTGTCAAAATCCCAAAATTCACTAAGTTCGCTGGTGACACTAGCGAATCAACCGTTGAGCACATTGCAAGGTTTCTGACAGAAGCAGGAGACATAGCAAATAATGAGAATTTAAGGATGAAGTATTTCCCAAATTCTCTAACAAAAAATGCCTTTACATGGTTTACAACCCTCCCTCCACATTCCATACATAATTGGAATCAATTAGAGAGAGTTTTCCATGAACAATTTTACATGGGGCAATCGAAGATAAGCCTTAAAGAATTAGCAAGTGTTCGACGTAAAGCGCCTGAGTCAATTGATGATTATCTCAATAGATTTAGACTTTTAAAGGCAAGGTGCTTCACCCAAGTCCCTGAACATGAATTAGTCGAAATGGCTGCTGGTGGCCTAGACTATTCGATTAGAAAGAAATTAGACACTCAGTATTTGAGGGATATGGCTCAGTTGGCTGATAGAGTTCGACAAGTCGAACGGCTAAAAGCTGAAAAGGCTAGGAATTCTAAATTTCATAAGAGGGAGAAGGTTGCATATGTCGAAGCAAACGACAGTGACCAAGAGTTCGATATCACTTATGAAGATATCGAAGACAACTGAGGTTGATTTAGCAGAATTAAAACCTGGACCTCCTTATGTCTGTAAACTCCTTAAACCTTCGAATGGGAAAAATCCTGTTGAGCCTAAAAATGATAAATTTGTGTCTAAAACTTATACATTTGACATAACCAAATGTGATGAAATATTTGATTTATTAGTTACAGATGGCCAGATTATTGTTCCTAAGGACTTAAAAGTACCCCCAATCGAACAACAGAAGAAAAGGGGTTATTGTAAATTTCATAATTTCCTTGGCCATAAAACCTCACGTTGTATTCTTTTCAGGGATCTGGTCCAAAAGGCTCTCAATGAGGGGAGACTCAAATTTGGTGAGAAACCAAAGACAACTCAGGCAAATGTTGAGGCACCAAAAGCTGTTGAAACCCTCTATGCGGAACCTCAAGGAGTAATGATGGTCGAAGCCATGGAGGTGTCTGAGGTGCAAGTTCAAGGCATATCTGAAGAAGACTACAGCGAGAAGATGAAGGTTGTGTATCCTCAGACTGAAGAGGATCTGATCGATTTTCTGAACAGATGCAAACTCGAGAACAAGAATGTAATGCTGTGTCCCCGCTGCAGTGCAGTGTGTGATAGAGAGGCTACTGAGGGCCTCAAGAAGTACCAGGTTGTCAACAAGGGGGCAACGCAAAACCAGCGATTCGATAAAGGCAAGAGGACTATGGTGCAGTCGAACAACAGCCAGAAATCTGGTCGAAAGACTACCTTTATTCCTCCTGGTTCGATTCCTGTCGAAAAATGGATGCACCAGGGGCTCATAAGGTTCAACAAAGGAACTATGGAGGTAGGTGGTTCCAGTGGAACGAAGCAAGTTGGCCCACAGGAGGCTAATAAGTATTCTTACCGAAACAATTACAAGGGTAAGAATCCCATGACAAGGACCCAATGGCGCAGGTTTCAGCGTCAAAAGAAATTGGCCGAACAGAATCTGCAAACTGGCCAATATAAGGATGTGTCCAGGAGGCCAGCAAAAGAAAGACTCTTTCCTCCGGTGAATGAAGATAAGATGGAGGACGAGGATCTGCTGGACTCTGAACCTGATTTCGACGTCATCTGCGTGGTGTCCATCTTGCCGTCTGAGTATGATGTCGAATCTGAAGTGACTGAGATCGAAGGTGAATTCGATCACCTTGATATGGCTGACCCAAAGCCTGTATGTTACTATGTGATGAACAATGGCTGCATTGAGGAGCAACTAGCCTCTTTCGAAAGGCCAAGTCTTGGGATGAAAAGCCATCTCAAACCCCTTTTCATCAGAGCAAAGGTTGAGAACGTTGGGATCAACAAAGTGCTCATTGATGGGGGAGCAGCTGTCAACTTGATGCCTCAATCTACGCTCTACAGGATTGGGAAATATGACAGCGATCTATCTGCCCACAACATTGTGCTTTCTAATTATGAGGGCAAAACTGGCTATTCGATGGGAGCCATACAAGTTGATGTTGCTGTGGGCAGCATAGTCCGACCAACTCTTTTCCTGGTGGTTCAATCCAAGGCTAACTATAACTTGCTGTTAGGAAGGGAATGGATCCACGGAGTTGGGGCAGTACCATCCACTCTCCACCAGAAACTGATTATTTGGAGGGAAGATGGGATTGTTGAAAACATAGAGGCAGATCAAAGCTTCTATAAGTCAGAGGTTGACATTGTCACCCCACAAACCTTTGACAAAAATTTGGCTAATATAGCACCTTGTGGTGACAAGGATTCGGCTTTCGTGCCAAGTGACAATGTTATTCATTCTGTCAAGCTCCACCCTGCCCATGGCTTTATATGGGAGAGAGAAGAAATTAATGATGTTTCTTCTGAAGATGGAGTCATTCCACCAACTGGGTGGAATATACATGAAAATTACTATGACTGAGGCCACTGCATGGGCCAGGATTACGGCTTATATGGCCGAAAATAGATTAAATACGGCCCTTGAGGCTGAGTTTCAACAAAATATGGCAGTAGAAGCCAAGATCGAAGATCTGGAAGTCAAAGAAACAAAGGATCGAAGACTTGACTGCATCTACGACGATGAGCCGCTGGGGTTCGAGAAGGATCCTATGAGTGAGGCGCCAAAAATGCAAGCACAAGATCCTTTGGAGGAGATCGATATTGGAGATGGCTCGATTAAAAGGCCAACTTATATCAGCGCCAATATCACTTCAAGTCTAAAAGAAAAGCTGGTGCTTCTTCTTAAAGAATTCAAAGACTGCTTTGCGTGGGATTACAACGAAATGCCTGGGCTAAGCAGAGAAATGGTCGAACTGAAGCTACCTATTAAAGAAGGAAAGAGGCCAGTGAAACAACTACCAAGAAGGTTCGCACCAGAAATTATGTCCAAGATCAAGGATGAGATCGAAAGGCTGCTGAGGTGTAAATTCATCAGAGCTGCCAGGTATGTCGAATGGTTAGCAAATATAGTCCCTGTTATTAAAAAGAATGGAACTCTTAGAGTATGCATAGATTTTAGGGATTTAAATAATGCTACACCTAAAGATGAATATGCTATGCCAGTAGCAGAAATGTTAGTAGATTCAGCAGCTGGCTTCGAATTTTTAAGTATGTTAGATGGTTATTCTGGTTATAACCAAATATTTATTGCTGAAAATGATGTGTCAAAAACAGCATTTCGATGCCCTGGTGCATTAGGCACTTATGAATGGGTTGTTATGCCTTTTGGCTTGAAAATGCTGGGGCCACTTATCAAAGGGCCATGAATTCTATGTTCCATGATTTTATAGACACATTCATGCAAGTTTATATAGATGATATAATCATCAAATCTTCGTCCGAAGATAGCCATTTGGATTACCTTAGGCAGTCTTTCGAACGGATGAGGAAACATGGATTAAAAATGAATCCATTAAAGTGTGCTTTTTGTGTACATGCAGGAGATTTCCTTGGTTTTGTGGTGCATAAAAAAGGCATCGAAATAAACCAGAACAAGACAAAGGCTATTCTTGAGACAAAGCCTCCTTCGACCAAGAAACAGCTTCAATCTTTGCTAGGGAAAATCAACTTCTTGAGAAGATTCATTTCGAATTTAAGTGGCAAAGCTCAAGCTTTTTCGCCATTGCTTCGACTCAAGAAAGATGAACCATTCAAATGGGATGAAGAGCATCAAAAGGCTTTCGATGAAATTAAAGAGTATTTGATTAAGCCTCCAGTACTAATGCCTCCTAGTCGAAGTAAAGATATGAAGTTGTACATTGCTGCGTCTGACAATACCATTGGGAGCATGTTGGCTCAGGAAGATGAAAATGGCGTGGAGCATGCAATTTATTATCTTAGTCGTGTATTAAATGATGCAGAAACTAGATATACTGCCATAGAAAAACTTTGTCTTTGTTTGTATTTCTCTTGTATTAAACTTAAGCAATATATAAAGCCTGTTGATGTCTATGTGTATTCTCATTATGATATTATTAAGCACATGTTATCGAAGCCTATTTTACACAGCAGAATTGGAAAGTGGGCTTTAGCATTAACAGAATATTCTTTAACTTACAAGCCCTTGAAATCGGTTAAGGGTCAAATTGTGGCAGATTTTATTGTAGATCACTCAGTGATCGAAATGTCTCAGGACTATGTAGATACTGAACCTTGGGTTTTGTATTTCGATGGTTCTAAACATAAACATGGAACTGGGATTGGAATCTTAATAATATCTCCCACAAAAGTCCCAACTAAGTTTAAATATAAAATTAAAGGTCTTTGCTCAAATAATGAGGCTGAATATGAAGCTTTAATCACAGGCCTTGAAATTTTAATTAGCTTGGGGGCAAGAAATGTTAACATAAGGGGTGATTCAGAGTTAGTGTTGAGACAATTAACACAAGAATACAAATGTGTGAAAGAACACTTAGCAAAGTATTTTGCTATAGCAAGTTCTCTTCTGAATCATTTCGATTATATTAACATTGAACATATACCTCGACTAGAAAACCAAGAAGCAAATGATTTAGCCCAAATAGCTTCAGGGTACAAATTGTCGAAGGAAAAATTAACTCAGTTGATCGAAATAAAAGATAAACTGGTGTTACAAGAGCCATTGAGCACTACATTATCAATGCCAAAACTTGTGGGGGCAAGTACACCACAAGGTAGTGAAGATGAAAACGTAGATGATCTTCAGGAAAAAATCCAAATTTTGGCCATTGACAATATGTTGGATAATGATTGGAGAAAATCCATTGTCGAATATTTGGAAAATCCAACAGGTAATGTGGCTCGAAAGATCAAATATAGGGCTTTGAACTACGTGATTATGGGAAATGAATTATTTAAAAAGACTGCGGAAGGAATTTTATTAAAATGCCTAAGCGAATCAGAAGCATATTTAGCAGTTTCCCATGTTCACAGTGGTGCTTGTGGATCACATCAAGCAGGCCATAAAATGAAATGGCTTTTATTTCGACAAGGTTTATATTGGCCGTCTATGCTAAAGGACTGCATAGAATTTGCTAAAGGCTGTCAAGAATGCCAAAAGCATGCAGGGATACAGCATGTACCTGCTAGTGAGTTACACTCCATAATCAAACCTTGGCCTTTCAGAGGATGGGCTTTGGATTTAATTGGTGAGATTAAGCCTGCTTCGTCTAAAAAACCAACGATATATTTTAGTTGGAATAGATTATTTTACTAAATGGATCGAAGCAGTCCCTTTACCAAATGTCGATCAGGAGGCAGTAATTAGTTTCATTCAAAACCATATTATTTACAGGTATGGTATCCCTGAAACAATTACCACTGATCAAGGTTCAGTCTTTACTGGACGAAAGATGCAAGAATTTGCTCAAGAAACTGGCTTTCGATTATTAACCTCAACACCATATTACGCGCAAGCAAATGGTCAAGTCGAAGCAGCCAATAAAATTATCATTAACTTGATTAAAAAACATATTGCCCAAAAACCAAAAAATTGGAATAAAACGTTGGATCAAGTTTTATGGGCAT